>WWET01002598.1:108006-121033 GCA_011038615.1 Limnodynastes dumerilii | reverse complement strand
CATTGTTATCACTATAAAAATGTAATTTTGTCATAGAACATTCCAGAAATAGGCACAAAAAAGAGGACTGAAGTACTGTAAGTGACAGTCAAAACACAAGAGATATAAGCACTTTTTGAAAATATAGGCATACACAAGCAATAAACCATAGATAAGCAATGTAAAATGACATGTTTTTCAAAAATATACCATTATTAGGAACAGCCACAATCAATTTGGGCAAACTTTTAAAAACCACCAAGCATGACCATGAAAAATAACATGTTGAATAACCATATTACCACAGCTAAGCAACACTAAATACAAAATGGAGGATGCTATGAGAAAAACAAACACAGCTATTTCACAGCAAAACATCAAAAAGTTACAATCACAATCCCAGTCAAAAAATTCAATAAGATTTGTTTGACATGATCTTCCCCCAGTGAATCCATGCTGCTTTGGATCTTGTAAGTTACTGGATTTAAGATACTGTACAATTTGTTCCTTTAACAGTTTTTCCATCAATTTCCCTACTATTGATGTTAGACTCACTGGTCGGTAGTTTGACTCTTCTTCCCTACTTCCACTTTTATGCAGAGGGACTACATTTGCTATTTTCCAGTCCTCTGGAATTACCCCAGTTATTAGTGACTGATTGAATAATTCAGTTAATGGTTTTGCCAGCACCCCTCTAAGCTCTTTTAGTATCCTCGGATGTATCCCATCTGGTCCCATTGATTTGTCCACTTTCAATTTTGAAAGTTCTTTTAATACCTGCTTCTCAGTGAAAGTAGTAGTAATTGCCCCCACTGTATTAATAGTCTTCCCATTCAAAAGTGGAAAGTGAGGTGTCCTGTCCACCTGCAGTACCAGTGCTATCCCCAATAGGTGGTGCTCACACTACACAGCCAAGTACTAAAGGGCTCTATTTACTATCATTAGTGCTTTTAGCGCTAATGATAGCAACCAGACTCGTTGCGCCTTGCAGGACTGTGGGGGTATTTATTAATACTTACCCCTCCGGCGAGGTCCCACGACGGCCAGCGGGCCTTTCGCTGACATCGTTGGGCTATGGAGTCCCGGCGCATGCGCTGTAGACGCCTTTTGAGACTTTGAAAATTTCAAGTCTCAAAAGGCAAATTCACTGCAGATGCGCCGGGATCAGAGACAGACGCTCGCCCGGACAGGTAAGTTTAAAAGCTTCAGATGGTGTACTTTAACGTGTCGGCGTGGATTATTAAAATCTGCGCTGACACTTAGTAAATACCGGCCCGCATTCATTAGAGCGGGCCGGCGATCGGGAGGGTTAATGATAGCATTGTAAATAAGGAACAATTCGTTTTCATATGATAAAGCCCATTTTCACACGAAAACGGGCTGTTTTATATGAAAACGATGTTTGTAAATAGAGCCCAAAATCTGTTATTTTTCAATACTGTGGTTGCTGCGGCAACAGGACACTTGCAAGGGAGCCCTATCACCTCAATAGCAACACCCCAAGGGCCAGAGTTACTAAGCTGCGGGTTTGGAAAAGTGGAGATGTTGCTCATAGCAGCCAATCAAAGTAGAGATGTTGCCAATAGCAACCAATCAGATTCTAGCTGACATTCTCTAGTATGTAATAGGAAAGTGAGAGCTAAAAATCTGATTGGTTGCTATGGGCAACATCTCCACTTTTCCAAAACCCGAAGCTTAGTAAATCTGGCCACAAATGTCTATATTTTTATAGCAGCAAAAATATGAAAATTTTAGAAGAACAAAAGCAAGGAACAGCGCACAGAACTGACCACGACTGTCAGCAACATCGCACTGAAGAAAAAGTAACCGTCTAACAGCGGCAAAGCTTGTGTAGGGCCAAAAAATATTGCCATTGAGGACAGTTGACAGAGTGGGTGAGTTATAGGGGTCTGTAAAACAATTTTCATAGCTTGACATCCAGCTGCTGGAGTTTTATAGCTTATGTCTATTCGGAAAAGAAACTTTGTGCTCTGAGCTGTCCTGATTACGGCAGGTTCCCCCACACGGGAGACTGCAGCCTCTCTCTATGGAAGTTCCCAGCTATTCAGAGTCAGACTGGCAGATTTGCACCCACGTCCCACATACCATGTGTGGCAGATCTGCTAGCGGCGGGTACAGCGAGACTCTGCAGTATAAATGTTCCCACTCAGAAGATTACAGTACAAATAACAATTATCACCTGGGTAGAGGAAAAACTCATTTCCTGTTGTCTTAGCAACATAAATAAGCAAATGAAAGGTCTTTTTTTATGTAATGCATTTAATCTTGGTGGTAAACAGTTGGCGTGCCCACACTCGCCAATGGGGCCCCTCCAAACAGCCAAATTACCCAAATGATGTTTTACTAAAGGAAAGAAAACTTTTATTAACTTTTTTCTGTAGACGTAACGTATTCGAATGATTATCTTTATTGGCCACGTACGGTCTTTCTTTGTTTATAAAGATATCAGGATAATAATAACTGCCTGTATAAGTCAGCTGTGCATTAATACCGCATATAGTTACGCATCAGAACGCAGCCAACCAAATGCTGCGTTCCAACGCTTAAGTGTATCTCCAACAGCATGGGGACGAGCCACCATTCGTACGCGATACGCACGGTATGTGTGCACTCTCCTCGCATGTACAGAATATAGGGTCACAAATTGCGTACGTTAGCATACGACGTGTAAGCAAGTTTACGTGATTCAATCCTAGCAAACATGTAAGAAAAAGATTCAAGCGCACTAGAAACCTGCTATGCCGAAATCACTCACCAGGAGGTGTCTCATAAGCCTCCAAAGGTTAAACAGAATATGTAAAAAATATATGGTGGTGGTTTCAGGCGCTGGGGTTATCCACACAGAGGGGGGGAATGTCAGTGTAACAACAGTACAATGATAAAATTATTATAATATGCTTAAATGATTTACAAGAGTCTGAATAGGATAAAAACAGTCTCTTGTAAAAAAAAAACAGTCTCATGTACAAAACATCAATGTTTTCGCTGGCGTTCATATATTGTAGTATTTCCTCCAAAAGATGACAGACATGAAAATAAAAGAAATAACATTTATTAAATCACATCCAAACAATAATAAAAAAGATCAAAACGTCATACCAGGAAGCGATGGTATCGGTGGATGAGACGCTGCTGCCACTAGATGGAATACCCGGGTATATGGCGCTAAGATGCAGTCTCTCTACCCAGTCCACTGGTGATGACATCGCAATCAGCTGCCTGGTCCTCGGACTAACGCGTTTCAGCTGCACTCAGTCATTTGTTTAAAGCCATGCTTTTAGAGGAAATACTACAATATATGAACACCAGCAAAAGCATTAATGTTTTTTACATGATGCTGTTTTTATCCTATTCAGACTCTTGTAAATCATTGAAGCATATTGTAATAATTTTATCATTTTATTGTGATTCAATCCTAATTATGAATCCTGTCCAGAATAATCCCTTTATTCTCCATCACAGATCTAAGATAACAGACACTAGACCCAATCCTAATTTACGGTAAATTCAGTTGGGAATATGCTTTTATCGGACGCACAGAGATCCGCAATCGCGAGGCCGCCATATCTGTACGGTTGTACCATCGCTCCACTGGCCACTTCTGTCACACCAGCGGTCTTCCGACTTCAATAACCTGCCTAAGTTTTTGCAGCTTGTGTGAATGAAAATAGCGGCAGTCCAGACCCTAGGGCATTGGAACCGAAGCCTGCATTGGGGAGTGGTAGCGGCAGAGATTGGCCAGAACCGCTGTCCATACTCGTGTAAAGCAGCTCCAGCTGACCCCCGCCAGCTACCTATAGAGCCGCAGCACGCTACAAATATACTGCAGCAGGCGCTGTGATTGAAGCCAGCGGCTGTCAGCTTAAGTCTTTATAAACCACTAACCAGCAGCTGACACACTGTATATAAACTGTATAGAAAAATATTAACCGGGAGATAGGCAAAAAGTATAATCTATGTCCAAGTGTGAAAAAAGCACCAATCAGTGTCAATGGACCGTTTGCAAACTGCCAATCACGTGTGGATTGCTAGCACCAGCCCTGATTGGTGCATATGTACCTTTTACCTATGTTGTATGCAATTACAATGACATTTCAAGGAAGTGGTTGTATGATAGAACGGGATGCGGGAAGTGGCTGTATTAAGAACATGATACAGTTGCTAGCTGAATGACGCCGGAGCATAGAGTGTTAGGGATAGGCTGCGGGGGATGGAGCGTTAGGATTAGGTCTGATGAAGGGTAAGGTTATGGTTAGGCTGCAGGAGATGGAGTGTTAGGGATAGGCTGCGGAGCATAGAGTGTTAGGGTTAGGTTGCGAGGGATGGAGTGTTAGGGTTAGGCTGCAGGGCATGGAATGTTAGGGTTAGACTGTGGGGCATGGAGCATTAGGGTTAGGTCTGAAGAAGGGTAAGGTTAGGGTTAGGCTGCAAGGGATGGAGCGTTAAGGTTAGGCTGCGGAGCATAGAGTGTTAGGGTTAGGCTGAGGGGGATGAAGCGTTAGGGTTAGGCTGAGGGGGATGGAGCGTTAGGGTTAGGCTGAGAGGGATGGAGCGTTAGGGTTAGGCTGAGGGGAAGATTATTGTTAGGCTCCACACTGCATAACAGCAGTCAGTCTGCATTCAGCTGTAGTATGATGGTCTTTCGAATTGAAGACAATTGTACCGCAGAACCACAGTCTGTTAAAACACCCTCGTCCTACCCTGGTCCACTTAGGTTTATGCAGTTGCAAGTAGCAGAATTATTTGTTCATTTACTCAAGTTTAGACAGAATTGCGCATCTGGTGGTGTATAAATGGAGGGTGGGGGGTTTAGAGGAAACGTGCGGTGAAATGACTTGATCAGTGGAATAAGCTTCCATCTGAGGGGTGGAGGTAACACAGGAGAAGCTGCTCTTTCCTCACAGGGTGCATGGACAGGGAGGCCGAATAGGCAGCTTAGGCTTCATTAGCCTGATCTGTATGGAACACTTAAGCTTGCTTTATGGACGCGAATATTATATATAGTCCACACAAGAGAGGGGAATGACACTGGAGTAACAGGAATAATAGGGGAGTGACACTGGAGTAACAGGGGACTAATACTGGAGTGACAGTGGAGTAACATGGGAGTGACACTATAGTGACAGGGGAGTGACACTGGAGTGATAGGGGAGTGACAGTGGAGTAACATAGGAGTGACACTATAGTGACAGGAGAGTGACACTGGAGTGATAGGGGAGTGACACTGGAGTGACACCTGAGTGAGGGGTGTTTATTTCCCTCTTCCGTGCGACCTTCCAGACCTCCTTTCATATGGAGCACGTGCGATGTTTTGCATAGGGGCCTATACGTTACACCGCTTCCAGTATTACAGACCCCCAGCTCTGTGTTCTCCTGTGAAGAATTCGAGGCATTTCTAAGCATCGGGGTAAATATTTATGTGTGTTTAGCATCATCTCCGCGTCCAGAACCCATCGACACGAGGCCGTCCCGCGAAGAGAAAGTCATTGTGTGAAGCAGCTCAGGACCCTGTGTATACGTCAGGTGATTTATACACCACAAATGTGGCGCTATGAGGTTTCCCAGGGCGGAATCAGCGCGTCTGTGGAGCTGTACGTGTGAGAATCCTCGTGTATTTACGCTGCAATCTCATGGTATGCGCTGGGATAACATCCTTACATGGCTACCATCACATGACATGAATCTCAGGACTCCAGAACAGGAATGTGACAGGTCTGTAAGCAGCACATGCAATCTGTCATATGAGGAAAATATACGACAGGCACCAAGATTCCCCTGAATATGTGACTGCAGCAACATAAAATACAATGTATTGAAAGATTGTGACCTCTGACACTTTATAGGTCATTGGTGCGGCCTCACCTGGAATACTGGGGTCAGGTCTGGAGGCCGTGGGGCTGATTCAGAGATGCGATTGCGAAAAGATCGCAAATATACGCACCTTTGCTAAGATCTTAGCAGGTTCCAGCCCACTGCAAAAACAGACACTCCCCTTGCAAACAGCGGCGGATCTTAAACTTAGACCACCATTGACTTGCCTTAACTATACGCTGTCATTTGGGATCTTAAGTGACGTGGGAGCGTTCATTTAAGATCCTAAGTGTCAGCCCGCGCCCACTTTCCCTCATTTCCCTGCCTCCCCCCGCCCATTTCCATGCAAATCCTTAAGATCTTAAAGATTCGCTGCACTTAAGATCTTAAGTGCTTGTGTGCGATTCAAACTTACGCTCTTAGCGAATTTACGCTCCTAACCGCTACGTAAACGGCGTTGCACTATTACTACGCATGCGCAGTTTTGCGAATTTTCTAGGATCTTAGATATACACTCCTAAGTGCCGTGGAAATCGCATCTCTGAATCAGGCCCCGTATCTCCAGAAGGACATAAATACATTAGAGACTGTGCAAAGAAGAGCAACTAAAACGGTGCATGGCCTGTGTCACACACCATACAGAGAGAGACTAGAGGAAGTAACATGTATAGCTTGGAGCAGAGAAGAGCAACTAATATGGTGCATGGCGTGTGTCACACACCATACAGAGAGAGACTAGAGGAAGTAACATGTATAGCTTGGAGCAGAGAAGAGCAACTAAAATGTTTCATGGCCTGTGACACACACCATACAGAGAAACACTAGAGGAAGTAACATGTATAGCTTGGAGCAGAGAAGAGCAACTAAAATGTTTCATGGCCTGTGTCACACACCATACAGAGAGAGACTAGAGGAAGTATCGTGTATAGCTTGGAGCAGAGAAGAGCAACTAATATGGTGCATGGCCTGTGTCACACACCATACAGAGAGAGACTAGAAGAAGTAATCGTGTATAGCTTGGAGCATAGAAGGGCAGGGGGGGTATGATGGCAGCTTTCACATATATCAAGGCGTATAACCAGGTACAGGAGGGAGCATTATACAAAGGTAGAGGTGTAATAGAACCCAAGGACATGTGTATAAACTGGAAGGTGGTTGGTTTAGAGGAAATATGTGGAAAAATGACTTCAGTGAAAGGGTGATAGATAAGTGGAATATTCTCCCATCTGAGGGGTAGAGGTAACACAGGAGAACAGTGTAAACATGCTGGGGATAAATATAAGGATTTCCTGAATCTTACAGTAAATTCCTTTACATGATAAAGCATTTGTCGCAGTTTGCACACTAGCACAATATCATTATAACGTGTTATGTGATTGGATAATGGTGTGAGGCGCTGTGGTGTGTATTTAGCTTCAGTGTTTCCAGTCTAATTTCTCTCTTTTATTCCATATTTTAGGACTCTGGAATACCTGAGCAGACACCTGACCCACATCGCGTCCTTCAGCTCCACCACCAACATGCACATCCGAAACCTGGCCCTGGTCTGGGCGCCGAATCTGCTCCGGTAAAGTTCATCCACCATTGCAGCTAATTACTAATTTAGGTCCTGATTCACAGTTGCGTAGTTTTCATCTTACGTACGTTGTTTTAAGAATTGAGCTATACGCCTGCGTCGTAGCTTATTAACTCTATCTGCATACTATTTCTGTACGTAGATTGCGTAAGCGTCTGCGACTGCTCAGGTATTCCAGAGTCCTAAATATGGAATAAGAACAACGTACGTGACTGCGTTTACGCAATTTACGTACAGAAATGGTACGTAGATAGCGCCTACTCTTCAATTCTTAAAACAACGTACGTAAGATGAAACCTACGTAACTGTGAATCCGGACCTTACACGATGAGTCACCAAGCAGCAGGGAGCTATCCAGGTGCATAACTACAGGGGGCGCAAGGGGCGTGGCTGCTACAGGGCCTGGAGGAGGAGAGTGGGGCCTGTGATAGCTGCTCCCCTGTACTCTAAGCCAGTTGTCTGAGGTTGACAGCTTAAAACAGCGCTCCAGCTCAGCCCCACCCCCCTGTACTACTTGTCTCCGCCCATCCAGACTCGGGCCCTGCTTCCTTGCTACGGGGCCCAAGGCTGTCATGTTCTGCCCCTGAATCTAGAAATGATTAGACAATAACTGGGGGTATTTCAATTCCAGCCAAGAAGCCAGGGGGGTACTGTAAGGGCTTGATGGGATTTTGCATCACGCCCACTGCGCTTCATGAAAATGGTAAGCTAGGGGGTCAGCACTCATAAGGTCCGCGCCTTTGACGGGAGTGTACTGCGCACGCGAAGCACTTAATACTTAGATCAGACGCTCGTAAATATTTAAAATGTTATATTTTGCTTTGAAAAATACACTTTGGAGACATTTTGGGGGTTTTTTGCTTCTTGAATGTAAAACCATAACATATAGCCCCCTGATCGTGTGGTTGCGACATTGTTAGCCGTAAGACCTAGGTGATTACCCTATTTGTACACAATATGATAATATGGGGCCGTATTCACAGAACCGCATTTTCTCCGATTTCCGTGCGTATTTTTAAGTCCGTTTAAACAGCGCATGCGTAGTAACTTTTTATAAGCGGTTAACGTAGACTATACGCACGGACGGCCTTGGGAAATTCCGCGCGTAACTCCCACGGAAAAATATGTACGGAGGAATTTACATAGAAATGGGCGGGGGGAAGTGGGCGTGGTTACAAAGATACGCACGGACGGAGGACACAGGGCTGGTCTATGGAGGCGGAAGTCTCTGTGAGTCTGTGAGCACGGATTAGCAAGGGAAATGACTGGGGTTTTGGTGGGTGTAACTTGCTCCGTCCGTGCGTATATTTGCGGCCCAATCGCCGGACGGATCTCTGAATACGGCCCATTGATCATTTGTATCATCCATGACGGAATATTGCCCAGTCACTTATTATAAATGTAACTCTGCCAATGTCAATATAAAATGCCATCAAATACAAAGAGAAATTAAATAAACAAAACTCTTCTTTTCATCCTTAACCAATTAGAACATTAAGGGCCTGATTCAGAGATTGAAAATAAGAATTTAAGGTTACACCTGGGCTAAACCATGTTGATTTCAGGGGGAGTCAGGGTAATTTTATTCTATGCATGCAGGGAGAATGCTTTGCTTTTACTTATGTGCAATAAGTACCATATATCAGATACCTGATCACCTGATCAGCTTCACTTTTAAACTGCTAATTAGACTTGAGCTGGGAAACATCACCTTTTAACTATAATACTGTTGCAACAAATGAAATTTGACTCCCCCTGAAATCAACATGGTTTAGCCCAGGTGTAACTTCTCAATCTCTGAATCAGGCCCTTAGATCCAATGGACATGTGATAAAATGTATTTATCAAGGTTTTATAAGTACTAAATTTCACAGAAAAACACTTTTGATAAAGTCTGAGTTCATGAGTTTTAAAGGATTTTGTTTTTGTAACACTCTATGGATAATACTTATCTCATAGAGCAAGCCTGTCCAGCCTGAGGCTCTCCAGGTGCTGTAATACTACAACTCCCAGCATGCTTTAACAGCAGAAGCATAACTGCTGCCTGGCATAACATTCTGGATTTGTAGTTCCAGAACACAGGTTGGCTCTGTAGACGATACGCATATCCCTAAAGCAGTGCAGTCACTCCAGATTTCCCTTTCTAGTTCCAAAGAAATTGAGGATTCAGGATGCAACGGAGACGCGGCTTTCCTGGAAGTTCGGGTCCAGCAAGTTGTCATTGAGTTTATACTCAACCACGTGGATGAGATCTTCAACAAGAGCCCCAACTCCCCGACCAAGCAGAGAGATGGCGACGACCTCTTACCGACAGCCAAGACTGCGCCAATAGGTAAGAGGAGAACTGTCCCACAAATTTACATATCTCCCGCGCTCCTCTCTATATTTTGTATATTGAGGATGAAATGATTGGTCTGGGGATGAAATGATTGGTCTGTGGATGAAATGATTGGTCTGGGGATGAAATGATTGGTCTGTGGATGAAATAATTGGTCTGTGGATGAAATGATTGGTCTGTGGATGAAATGATTGGTCGGTGAATGAAATGATTGGCCTGTGGAAGAAATGATTGGCCTGTGGATGAAATGATTGGTCTGTGGATGAAATGATTGGTCTGTGGATAAAATGATTGTTTGGTGGATGAAATGATTGGTCTGTGGATGAAATGATTGGTCTGTGGATGAAATGTTTGGTCTGTGGATGAAATGATTGGTTGGTGGATGAAATGATTGATCTGTGGATGAAATGATTGGTCGGTGGATGAAATGATTGGTCTGTGGATGAAATGATTGTTTGGTGGATGAATTGATTGGTCGGTGGATGTAATGATTGGTCTGTGGATAAAATGATTGGTCTGTGGATGAAATGATTGGTCTGTGGATTAAGTGATTGTTTGGTGGATGAAATGATTGGTCTGTGGATGAAATGATTGTTTGGTGGATGAATTGATTGGTCTGTGGATGAAATGATTGGTCTGTGGATGAAATGATTGGTTGGTGGATGAATTGATTGGTCTGGGGATGATATAATGGTATTGATGAGGTTGGTGATATAACTACACACGTAGACGGCAGACTTTGTTGTGTATCTGCAGAGTGTCGTATAGTGAAGAGCATGACGTTGCCGTCCGGGTCACTCCCAATGAAACTGGTCAGCTTGGAGGAGGCGCAGGCCCGTAGCCTGTCAGCCACTCACCCGGCCCGGAAGGAGAGACGGGAGAATAGTTTACCGGAGATCGTGCCAGTCAGCGGGACCTTGTTCCACACCGTCATCGACCTTCCCGAAAACAAGTACGTTCCAGAGGTCTCATCCCAATCATTCCTGCCTCCAGCTGTGACACCTGCCAGTCGTTTCTATCTGGCATTCAGCGCGTTTCCGCCATCTCAGATGAACAAATCTCTTATCAGCATCTAAATATTTTTAACACTTTTTAAAAATATATTTGATTTTATTTAACTTTTTGGGAAAAAAGCAACAATTAGTGTCAATGGGCCCGATGAAGACCTTCGCCTACTTGCGTTTTTATGCTCGGTGTCGTAAAACGCTGTTTTCCTTGTTTTGCGCATGCTCGTGAAAGATATTACGACCAGAAACTCGGAACGTACTTACGAGCATACGATCACCAGCGTAACTATAGACGAAGGGGCATGCCAGACATACGTAATTACGCTTCGGAGGCGGGGTGAGGCATGTAAATCGTACAGTATGGGCGTGCTAAGTGTTGTAACTACGCATGCATGCTACGGACGCCCGTGGTTACGCTCACAAAAGTTAGGGTAAGGGTTGGTCGGCGTAAGACAGCATAAATACGGATGACCTAGCGGAGTGCTTCGTAGGTACGCTGGCGTAATGGGCCTGATTCAGACTTAAGAAGGAGCTTGAAAATAAGGGCCATATTCACGCCTTCTGCTAATTAGGTGCGGAGTTTTGCGAAATGACCTATGACACGTGTCGTAGGTCACTTATGCCATCTGCGTACCAGTTAAGTACGTAGATTGCATCCGTGCGGTCTTTAATGATTAGTTAGAAAGAGGCGTGATAATGCCGCCTCGGGGGGAGGGATTTAGATTAGATCAAGGCAGACTCTTTGGGCCTGATTTAGAGATCCGCTGCCGATGGGATCTCAAATATACGCATCTAAGTGTCAGGTCGGAGCAGGTTACAACCCACCGAATAAACAGTCACTCCCCTTGCAAACAGCGGCGGATCTTAAAGTTAGACCACCATTGAGCAACCCTAACTCTGCGCTGTCATTTGAGATCTTAAGGGAAGTAGTTGCGGTTATTTAAGATCCTAAGTGTCTGCTCGCGCCCACTTTCCCTCATCTCCCTCAGCCCATATTTATGCAAATCCTTCGGGTCCTAGATTTACGCAGCACTTTGGATCTTAATTGCTTGCGATCGATTCACAGGTCCGCGCTTACCGAATTTAGGATCCTAACCTCTACGTAGACCGAATTTATGATCGTAACCGCTACGTAGATGGCGTTGCACTATTACTGCGCATGCGCAATGATGCGAATTTCTTAAGATCCTAAATATACGCACCTAAATAGCGATAATATTGTATCTCTGAATCAGGCCCTTTGGTATTAAGAATGATTCCAAGGTCAACGACTAAGTAGGTAGAGGGGTATGGGCCTTAGCGGTTTCCAGGGGGGTGCTCAGCTGCGGGCGGTCCCATCAGAGATAAGTATAAGGGGGTTTGCTTGAGTTCTAACCACAGGTACCAGACCCAGTGTACATTATTGAAAACTACCCTCCGACATGACCCATTCCACCAGGTACACAGCAATCCGCTCCTGAGCTTCCAGCAGTCACTCTTCAACACAGGTTTGAAGCTCAGAAACAGAATATGTTGTACCTAGTGGAATGGGTTCTATTGGGTGGGGGCGTCTGCAATTAGAGTTGAGAGATGGAGAATCCTAGCTCAACTCTACGTTCTACATTTTAAAATGACATCTGCTCAGTGTTTGTGTGCAATAAGCAAAGACAGTTTATTTTCCCTGCAGTGTGAATTCCTTTGCCCCCTCCGCACACAGAAACATGGTTTGTCCCGGTGCAGACTGTCACCTTTGTTGTGTAGTTGCTCCTATCTGTGGATCAGCCAATGACGTGTGGCCTAGATACCTGTACAGAGATTGGCATGTCCATTGTGTGGATCAGTCAGTATGTGAGGAATGCGTGTGGAATTTGTTATTGTACGTCTAGGAGATCTGTGCTGATAACGGCGCCGCTGTGTTTACCTGGACGCACGCTGCGTCTCTCCGGAGCTCGTGCTACACAAGCAGAACGCGTTCAGACTCTCGCCTGATTGGCGGTTCTCCGCACGTTCTTGCGATCTTAGAGTAACGACACTTTGGATACCTCTCAACAGAAGGAATGGGCTGCGATCACAGGTATTACTGTGTACAGTGTAGTATGAGCATTGCCCCAGACGTCCGCATCGCCGCCATTTTTTCTTCGCAGGAACCGTAACTGTTAAAGTAGGTTCCGAGTATCAGATATCAGTTCATACGAGGGGAGAGGTTACCGGTGTGATGGAACAGATGCGAGATATCGTGGACCTAAGATTGCAGATTTGTGCCCTGATTCACACTTAAGTGTAAAATATGTACGCACGGATTTGCAAATAAATTAT
>WWET01002598.1:2586-13745 GCA_011038615.1 Limnodynastes dumerilii | reverse complement strand
GACCTGGAGACTGGACAAATAAACAGGGAGGAGACGTATGGAGGCTGGACATAATAATAATAAGGGGCAGACATGGAGGTAGGACAAATAAAGGGGCAGATATGGAGGCTGGATATATGAATCCTTGTCAAATAATAAGGGGCAGATATATAGATAGATAGCAGGCCTAATAATAAGAGGCAGACATATGGATGGTTGTCAAATAAAAGGGGCAGGCACTAGACCCGCTGGTCTGGGTGGTGTAAGACACACCCACTTTCTCAGACATGCCCACTGAGTGGTACAAGACACACCCCCTCTACCAGGCCGCAAAATTTTGTCCCTCTTTCGAATTCTCAAATGTTGAGAGGTATGGAGATGTTGCCCATAGCAACTAATCAGATTCTAGCTGACATTTTCT
This sequence comes from Limnodynastes dumerilii, assembly GCA_011038615.1. Lineage (NCBI taxonomy): Eukaryota > Metazoa > Chordata > Amphibia > Anura > Limnodynastidae > Limnodynastes > Limnodynastes dumerilii. Next base: position 13,345 of record WWET01002598.1, on the reverse strand, counting down.
AGTATGTAATAGTTAAATGAGATCTACTTTTCCAAACACGCAGCTTAGTAAATCCAGGGTTGCTGACTTTTTAGGGCTTACCTCCGGGAGAACCCAGAGGGAAGCCATTGATTTCTGCAAGGGGGCGGGTCTTAAAGATGCAATTTATGCAAATAGCATCATTAAGCCCCGCCCCCTGTCAATCACTCCTGTAATTTCCTACGTTTCAGGGGATGAACGGGGCTTGATGACATCATCAAGCCCCGCACATCCCTAGTAACGCTAGGGATTACAGTTTAAATTCATAGCTGGTGGGGCTTGCGGGAGCTTTGCCGGCAAATTTCGGGAGTCTCCTGGATATTCCGGGAGAGTCGACAACCCTGAGTAAATCTGGCCATTGGACATTCTGAGAGTGTTGGCAAGTATGGCTCTACATAAAGAGGTTACTGACATATCAACTCTCCCTGAATATGATGAAAATTCCTGAAGAGTGGGTGATCTCTTTGACTCCTTGAAGTGTTGGCAATCTCCCTGATGCAGATTCAGTTCTAGAAGTCATTGCCGTATGATGACAGAATTTAGAAATTCTGTTCTATTTAGAAATTCTGTTTAGAATATTTCCCTGAATTGAGGCCTACATAGACGGCCATTTTCATGGAGACCAAGATGTAACCAAAGACTGGCATTTACCTAGACAATATAACTCCAAAATAGAGACTTTTGTCTCTTGTTAATTAGCTGCAGCATCACCTACTTTTATCTTATCTATAAAGATGAAGAAGTCAGCGGATCTCCAAGTCACAGTCTTTACAATAAGACTGTAAACATGTATTCACTGATAACTTAATGATCAATAAGTACTGATGCATTTTTATTTAGAAATAGTTTTCCAAACAGCACAAAACACTCCCATGGGTGGAGCTATTCACAGGACACACCCCTTTGGTGCTGCACTTTCATAGTGCTAATAATCATTTTCACAAAAGGGGTGGAGCAAACACGAAAGTGGGCGGAGACTGAGAGTGCTTTCCTTGGTACCTTGGACAGAGCTTAATTGATCGAGGAATATTGGACATGGCTTCTTTTTATTATTCTGAAGCTTTGTTGGGTCTGGAAGCCATATTTACCAGTGAATGAATACACAGAAGCTTTTTAGAACTGAGTCCTGTGCTGTGTTGAAGTAACGCTGTGCTTAGTAAACTGTTTTATAATGAAGTCATTATAATTGCAGGCAGTAAGCCACTATGCACTATGCTGTGGTTTTTTTTTTGCAAATTTACACTTAATTAGCAAGGAAGAGTGTGCAGTGTTCAGTAATTAATTACATGTTGCAGGATTGCACTATGTGTGGCACCTTTCTGATGCTGAGGTAATGATGAGCGTATAATGACCCCTTCTGTTATGTAGTAACCCGCTCAATATTGTGGTAATCCCCCAGGTGCAATCGCTGGGGCTGATTCAGCAGCAATCGCCGATAAAAGGAAATAAACCGGGTAATACCATGTTACCCTGGAAGGGGGGAGGCAAATTCAAAATATGCTGCAAAAATGTAGAATTGAGAGGGTGTGTGTTTTATCTTAACTCTAAATGATAGCTAATAGGCTGTTTATAAAGCTGATCAGTATTTGTGTGTAAAAAGCAGCCTATATTTTCCATGCAGTCAGCAAATAACATTCATCTGCACCCCTTGACATTGTAAAATGGATTGTCCACAAGCAAATCAGCTCATTGGCTGGAACAAGAACTCCGTACATTGACTAAGAGGGAACACCCACTTGTGAAATCAGCTCCACCCCCTCTGTGGGAAGAGTCATTGGGCTGCATAAAAAGAGTGAAGATAAGAGGAAAACAGGTGGAAAGTTACATGTGAATTTCAGGGAAGGTCTAATGAATGTTATACTTTGCATGCAGGGAGAATACTTTTCTTTTCTTTATTGCACACAGATACTGACCAGCTTTATTTTACATTATCTATACCCCATTCACACTGAGCCAAAAACCCAGGATATTGTGGGGGCAAGCCCTGATGACCCGGGTCAAGGGTCAGTGTGAAAGGGTCTGATTGCCTCTACTTGGGTCTAATGTGCGGGGAGTTAGACCCGGGAAAATTGGAAGGGTATTTCCGGTTCCGACCCAGGTAGCCTGTTTTGCAGGGGCGGTGATATAAAGGACTATCAGACTTGGGCTAGGAAACTTCACCTCTCAACTTTAATAATGTTTGCAATAGATGAAATTTACCTCCCCTGCAATTCAACCTGGCCGGTCCTCTACATGCCTGGGATACTGCTTATCATAATAAAATGCATTATGTACAGTCTCGTCAGTGTCGTTCAGTTCACAGGTCCATCATAGTTATTTGTTTTACATCACAATGGACTGGATATTAAGCGCCAGTGGTGATCTGATCCGGAATCCACTAATCCATGCCAGAAATCCCTCCGATCACTGGACCCTAAAACTTTCGATACGTCCCCACTTACAATGGCGATGGATCAGCAGTGAGGATTGCTCAGCCTCCCAGGTCCTTGCCCATACTGTATATTGTAACGGTAAACTTCTACCACTTTCATGCTCAACCTGCCCCCTGCTGGAAATATATGGAAGTGTGGATCAATCGGTTTAGCATCCGTTCCATTGCAGAGCTCTATGCGCGTACTAATTGCAAGTGAAAGTTTTCTGTTCCACACGCACAGATATCGTCTACTTTTCAGTATATAACCACATTAGACAAACCACAGATATACACTGCTCTTGCTATGCTTATTTTATACTCCACAGCATTGCGTCTTCACAAAACTGCCACCCTGATATTGCAGTTGCCGATACAAAGGGTCTGTTTTTGGCATTGATACAGCTGAAAACTTAGTTTTGGTTGCTCCATTGTGACAGCTTTTTAATTGTTAATATATACATAAATATAATTATGGCATGAGGACTGTGTTGAATAGTCTTATTTCGACAAGGTACCCGGGTTAGGGTTGGACCACGGGACTGGAAGGAAGAGGGCTAGGTTCCGAAGTTGGGAGGGATAGGGTTAGACTGAGGGACAGGAAGGGTTAGGCTTCCGGAGAGGGAAGGGTTAAGGTTAGGCTGCAGGATGATGATGGTTAGGGGTGTGTTTGGGTTAGGCTGTGGCACAGGAAGAGTTAGGCTCCAGAGAAAGCAGGGATAAGGCTAGGCTGCAGGATGAGGAAAGTTAGCGTTAGGGAAGGATTAGGCAGGAATACATGGAGGGTTAGGCTGCAGAGAGGGTAGGGTTAAAGTTAGGCTGCAGGACATGGAGGGTTAGGCTGCAGAGAGGGAGGGTTAAGGTTAGGTTGCATGTCGAGGATGGTTAGCTGGCAGCTACCACTAAAATATTAGTAGCATTCCGCGGCTCTGTATATGATGCTACGGTTCTAGCTAACCTACCGTCCTCCCCTGAAGCATCATCTATGGAACGGCGGCACACTAATATACTGTAGAAGATGGCTGCGTCTCTTCCTGGAGCGCTGGGCCCAGGGCGTGGGCCCCAGTTCAGACATCCTAGGGGCAGTACTGCATCTAGGATGGGACATCAAGACTTGACCTTGAATGAGCGATTGATGAGCTATGATATGAAATGATTGGCATGTTCGATTTAACACATTATAAACAGGTGACAGAAAGACTGAAGGGCGCCACGAGCAGGGAAAAGGTTAAAGACCTCAGAGGATAAAATGCAATGAGATAGTAGGTTTACGGGAAGAAGTTTTGTGTCTGACAGGTTGAGATTCAGTCTACAGCGGTCTGATTAGCGTGCGGTTCTCTGGAGAGAGCTGTCAGATGCTGCAGCAAGTTCTAGCTTATTAAAGGGTCTGGAAGTTAAAGGCACTGGGGGAGAGTTTCACAACGGCACCTGGTAAAATGTCATAGGTGAGAGAGGCTCGGCTTGTCTTACACCCTCTGCATTGCCTGTAACAGACCTTAGAGAGTAAATGGAGATTGAAGCTTCTGCATCATTTCATGTTTATTATGCAATGCGGGCTGCTGGAAGTTCTGCAGTATGTTACCCTGCTAGAAGAATGGTGGAAGGGACTAGCACACAGGGGGATGCAGGAAATTGCTATTGGGAACCTATTTTGACTCGCTAAGGTTAGGGCTTAAGGCAGTGGTTCCCAAACTGTGCGCCGCGGCTCTCTGGGGTGCCGCGACGCTCTCACCGGGGTGCCGTGGGATGTTTCTATTTTCTATTTTATTCTATTCTATTTTTGTCTTAGGGGTGCCTAGAAAAAAATATGGAGACCCTAAAGGTGCCTCGAACTGAGAAAGTTTGGGAAGCACTGGCTTAAGGGGAAGGTTAGGATTAGGCTGCAGGGCATAGAGGGTTATGGTTAGGCTGCATTGTGCTGGTGTCCCCTTTGTGTTTTTATTTTTTCTTGTTTCATTTTACAAAATCCCTGTTGAATCCACTAATAATGCTCTACGGTGCCAGACCCTGACGACCCGGGTCGATGCTCAGTGTGACTCCTCTACTGACTCTAATGACCCAGGAGTTAGACCCGGATAATTGGAAGGGTATTCCCGAGTCTGATCTCCAGTATGAAAGGTAAGATCTGTCTAATGTGTATATAAATGTGTGTGTGTATGTGTATTATGTAACTCCATTGGAGAGACACATGAGCAGTGGGGATGGAAAGGAGCGGTGAGAGAAAAAGGAGCAGTGAGGAAGCGGGGAATAAAAGGAGCAGAGGACAGCTACAGGAACAGCGAGTACAGAGTGGGGAGAGACAAATGAAGTGGGGCAGCAGGGAAGGAAAGGAGCAGAGGAAAGACACATGTACAGCGGGGAAGGAAAGAAACATGGCAATATACATGATAGGAGGAAAGGAAAGACACATGAGCAGTGGTGCAGCGGGGAAGGAACAGAGTGGAGGAGAGAAACAGGTGCAGCAGGGATGGAAAGGAGCAGAGGAAAGACACAGGAATGGCAGGGACAGAGTGGGGAAAGATACATAAGTAGCGGGGATGGAAAGGAGCAGAGGAGAGACATGCGAATAGTGGGGAAGAAAAGGAGCAGAGGACAGACACAGGAGCAATACAAAAGGAAAGGAGCAGAGGACAGACACAGGAGCAGTACGGAAGGAAAGGAGCAGAGGAGAGACATGCAAGCAGTGGGGAAAAATGGAGCAGTAGGGAAGGAAAGGAGCAGAGGATAGATATAGGAGCAGTGGCGAAGGAAAGGAATGGAGGAGAGATACAGGATTAGTGGGGAAAGAAAGGAACGGAGCAGTGTGGCAGTGGGAAATAAATGGAGTGTAGGAGAGCCACAGGAATGGCATGGACAGAGTGGGGAGAGACACATGAGTAGCAGGGAAGGAAAGGAGTACAGGAGAGACATGGGAGCAGCGGGGAAGGAAAGGAGCAGAGGATAGGCATAGGAGCAGTGGGAAAGGAAAGGAGCAGAGAAGAAACACGGTAGCAGTGAGGAGAGAAAGGAGCAGAGGAGAGACACAGGAGAAGTGGGGAAGGAAAGGAATGGAGGAGAGGAGAGACAGTGGAGCAGTGGGGAAGGAAAGGAATGGAGGAGAGACACAGGAACAACATGGACAGAGCAGGGAGAGACACATGAATAGTGGGGAAGGAAAGGAATGGATGAGAGGCACATGAGCAGTGGGGAAGGAAAGGAATGGAGGAGAGACACATGAGCTGTGGGGAAGGAAAGGAGTGGAGGAGAGACACAGGAACTGTGGGGAAGGAAAGGAACGGTGTGCTGTCCCAGTTTCTGGAATCCATTAATATTGCATTCAGTTTATATATGCTAAATACTGTTTTACTGTTTGTTGTGCTTACTGCCATCTACTGGCCATTGTTATGCATTCACTGTAATTACCATATTCATTGCTTACTGTTACTCCTCCCTGTTCTGTGAGCTCACATCCTGTTCCTGCAGCATTTTCATGTGTGTGTGTGTAAAACATGTATCACAGAGCTGGAGAAAGGCATTTGCTTTGACCTCTATGTGTCATTTTTCAAGGTACAGTAAATAAATTACCTCAAGACATCTCCATTGCATCTTTCTCACTGAACTTCTACATGCAACTGGTGTTGTTAGGGGAATGAGCATAGCGAGTTCACTATCTTCCATTGCTTGTACAAGGGTTAGCCACTCACACTCATCAGAGATTTCCCTCACGTACATCGGTGGCAGAATAAACGGAGAAGACACACAAGAACAACAGGGACAGAGCAGGGAGAGACACGAGTAATGGGGAAGGAAAGGAGTGTAGGAGTGACACTGGAGCAGTGGGGAAGGAAAGGAATGGAGGAGAGACACATGAGTAGTGGGGAAGGAAAGGAGTAGAGGAGAGACACATGAGCAGTGGGGAAGGAAAGGAATGGAGACACAGGACAAAGGAAAGGAGTAGAGGAGAGACACATGAGCAGTGGGGAAGGAAAGGAATGGAGGAGAGACACAGGAGTAGTGGGGAAGGAAAGGAGTGGAGGAGAGACACAGGAGCAGTGGGGAAGGAAAGGAATGGAGGAGAGACACAGGAGCAGTGGGGAAGGAAAGGAGTGGAGGAGAGAGCCGGAACCAGCAGGAAATGTCACATTTGTACCAGTAATGCCCCATCAGTGTGTCACGAGCCGCCGCACTCACACAGTGGCTTGCGGTTTGTGATTCCGGCGCTCTCCTAGCACCAGGATCCACAATGTCATTGGTGGCAGCGGCACGTGTCCTGGCTGCTAGGCAGCCAGGACGCCTTCTGTATCTTCGCGCCGTTATGGCGCACATGTCTGCGGCTTGGCATCCAGGACGCTTCCCCCGGTCTGCGCGCCGGCTACGGCACTGTTATCAGCTGTTTCTCTCTCTCCTATCCTTGCAGGGGGCTGGTCCAGTCTTCCACGTTCTGATTGGCCAGTCCCCCTGTAAATAGCCAGCACTACCAACCCTCCGGTGCTGGTTATATCGTTCTCCACGTTCCCCAGTCTTTCTGCCTGTTTTCTCTTGTTTTTGCCCTTGCCCTGGTTCTTGTCTCCTAGCTCCTTACTCCTGACTCTTTGTCCTCTTGCTCTTGTTATATCACTTTGCTTTCTTAAATGCCCCTTCAGTCCTGCCCTGTACCTAGCCTGCTAACCCTGTGTCGCCATTCCTCTCTCTCTTTCCTGTTAGCTCCTATTGTGTTACCCTAGCTTTCTCCTGTGTGCCTGTATTTCTTACCCCTTCAGGGGTACCGCTGTTTGAGTGGGTGTCCCGGTAAGTCTTGTTTGTCCTGTCGGTCTTTGTATTTTTCCCTTGGTCCGTCGTGTTTCTGTATTCCGTGTTGTTCGGTCCCTTCTGACCTGTCTTTTCTCGCTTCCTGCTCAATCTGTACCTTTGTCTCTCTCTACGTAATTTCTCTTTTCTACGAGTTTGGTTCCAGGGATCGTGACCTGTTGTTGGGGCGCAGCCAATTCCAACCCCACCATTAGGGGCAATGGTGAACACCACCTGAGACTGGACTCCGCACCCAGGTAACCAATCTCGTTATTTCATCTTCATCTCTTACACAGTGTACAACAATATTGGGCATAGAGCCCACAGTTACTGGGCCCGTGTGATTAGTATGCCAGGGCGGTTCTTAGTCGCAGTCCACCCCTGAGTACAGTCCACATCTTTCATGGGAGATTATCTGCAGCGCTGTTCCGTATAGTTTAATAACTCTCTTTTATGTTGACACACTCACGATAAGACGGGACGCGGAGTTATATTGTTTTATGAACTCTCTTCAGATAAACTATATTCCTCATAATTATTACTCCATGGACTAAGCCGGAGATTATTCACCTGTCCACAGCACATATATAAAACAGCAAAATAACCGAGATAATCCTTTAATAATTCAACAAGCAACATAAAATATTACCTTCATTATTACCTTTATTAAACAGCCAGGATTTGTCAGAGCTTTATGCATTTACTTACAGACAAAACGTGGAGCTGTTTTAATGAGCATCGCAAATAATGGGAAAGATAAATAATATATATTTAAATGTGTTCTTTATTTTATTCATCGTTATATGCTGCTCTGTAATATCAGAATTAGAGGGAATAATATGACCCTACATTGTCTCAGCCAGAGCTAGATTAAGGCTTCAGGGGGTCTGGGGCACTTAAGATGAAGTGGGGAGGCCTAACATCTAAAATTAGGAGCATAAGGCCAGATCCGGAGGGTATTTACGCTTGCCGGAGACGTATAAACGCTATTTTGTATGTACCGCGCATGTGCTAAGATGTTAAGCCACGTAACTCTGAACATACGTACCAGCCTAGTATCCAGAGCGTAACTACAGACAAACCCGTAATTACGCTTTGTAGGAGGGGAGAGGCATTTAAATCGTACAGTATGGGCGTAGTATGGGTGTGATTAGGCGGGTAAGTACGTGCAGCCATTACGGCCCACAGGAGTTACACTTTGAAAAGTTAAGGTAGGGTTTGGAAAGCGTAAAACGTCAAAAAGTACATATGACCGAGGGGAGCGCATAGTAATTACGATAGCGTAAACACGCTACGCGATGTAACGTAATGGAAACGTAGCTCTTGAACTGGCCCATAGTGCCATTGTGCCCGAGAGAGAGTTGTAGCCCAACTTTATCACACTATGCCCCCCTCATCATCATACTGTGCCCCCTCCTATCACACTGTGCCCCCTCCTCCTTCATCACACTGTGCCCCCTCCATCACTCTGGGGCTGTCATATCGCGCAAGGCCAACACTCAGTGAGAGGTGACCCAGATGTGCCGCTGTAAATGCCGCTGTAAATGCCGCTGTAAATGCCGCTGTAAATGCCGCTGTATATGCCGCTGTATATGCCGCTGTGTGTGCCGCCGTATGTGCCGCCGTATGTGCCGCTGTGTATGTCGCCGTATGTGCCGCCGTGTATGTCGCCGTATATGCCGCCGTGTATGTCGCCGTATATGCCGCCGTGTATGTCGCCGTGTATGTCGCTGTATGTGCCGCTGTATATGTCGCTGTATATGTCGCTGTATATGCCCCTGTATATGCCCCTGTATATGTCGCTGTATGTGCCGCTGTATATGTCGCTGTATATGTCGCTGTATATGTCGCTGTATGTGCCCCTGTATATGCCCCTGTATATGCCGCTGTATATGTCGCTGTGTATGTCGCTGTGTATGTCGCTGTGTATGTCACTGTATGTGCCGCTGTATATGCCGCTGTATGTGCCGCTGTATGTGCCGCTGTATGTGTCGCTGTATGTGCCGCTGTATGTGCCGCTGTATGTGTCGCTGTATATGCCGCTGTATATGTCGCTGTATATGTCGCTGTATATGCCGCTGTATATGTCGCTGTGTATGCCCCTGTACATGTGGCTGTGTATGCCCCTGTACATGTGGCTGTGTATGCCACTGTATATGCCCCTGTATATGCCCCTGTATATGCCCCTGTATATGCCACTGTACATGTGGCTGTGTATGTCGCTGTATATGTCGCTGTATATGTCGCTGTATGTGCCCCTGTATATGCCACTGTATGTGCCCCTGTATATGCCACTGTAAATGTCGCTGTATGTGCCCCTGTATATGACGCTGTATATGCCCCTGTATATGTCGCTGTATATGCCCCTTTATATGACGCTGTATATGTGGCAGGGAACAGAACAGTTCTGGTAATATAAGCCTCATATGGGAGCCCTGTAGGACCAAATGTGTTCCTGATTCGTATCTGAGATGGCCGACCCTTCACATACAAATGCTGTATCTCCGCCATACAGATGGGGATAGGAATTAGGGGCGGGGTCATAAAACTCAGGGTAGCCTTTGAACATGTAAGTTTCCAGATTTATTACCAGTAGAGCGGAGTGTCGGGGCGTCATGCATGCCGGGGTCTGCATCTAGCCCAAACACAGCAACAAAGTAATGGCTGCACGTACTTACGCGTCTAACCACGCCCATACTGTACGATTTACATGCCTCTCCCCGCCTCCGAAGCGTAATTACGGGTGTCGTATGTCTGCCACGCCCCTTCCCCTTCGTCCGTAATTACGCTGGTGATCGTATGCTCGTAAGTACATTCAGAGCTTCGGGTCGTAACATCTGCCGTGCGCATGCACATAATATGCAGAACAGCGTTTTTATAACTATGGCGACCGTAAATACGCTAGCGGTCGTAGCTCTGGATCTGGCCCAAAGGGCTCTATTTACTAAGGCGCCATTTGTAAATGTTACTTACCTGAGCCAGGCTGGGGGTGGTCCCACGAGACATTGTTGGATCTCTCATTCAGTTGACGTTTGGAAGAAGCCCCGGCGCAGGCGCAGTGTGTTTAGACGCGTCGCCTGCTCAGTTTGACTCTCCTTTATTATTCGTTTGCCCACTGGAATATACCGGTGTTTCCTGTGCACATGATCAAGGAACATTATTGGCGATTTCAGTGCGCTAAATATAAATGATACGTGTGTGTGTTCAGGGGCGGTACACAGCTTCGGTGCCCCGCCCCCTGTGTGACGTCACCTGTGACAGCAGCATTTCCCTGTGCATTGACCCTCTAATGTGCCGCTCTAAGCAGCAAGTATTGGTGGTACGATACCGCTACTACCTGCTGCGGCAAAGCTACGGTAAGCATCGGCGGACCCCATCAGCTCCAGGCCCAGGACAGTGGTCCCGACTGCCCCCCCTGATGGCGGCGCTGTGTGTGTTTATTGCTTTTTTTTTGTTTTTTTATTATTTTGTTTTTTTATTATTTAGTTTTTTTATTATTTAGTTTTTTTATTATTTAGTTTTTTTATTATTTAGTTTTTTTATTATTTAGTTTTTTTATTATTT
>WWET01002597.1:200291-215333 GCA_011038615.1 Limnodynastes dumerilii | reverse complement strand
GCCCTTGTCAGTCCATCCGGCTGTCCCTTAGGCTCTCTCCACCGCAGCTCTGACTCCGGCTGGCTCCCTGGCAGTGCGCGCTGTACACTGACGCTGTGTGACCTGAGGTCATGCAACGTCCGTGTACAGCGGGCACCGCCAGGGAGCCAGCCGGAGTCACAGCTGCGGGTGAGAGAGCCTGAAACTGCCGGAGGGACCGCCGGAGGGACTGAAAAGGTAAGTTCAGCCTTACATCCCCTGTATAAGACGCACCTGGTTTTTAGACCTATTTTTGGTCTAAAAAAAGGTGCGTCTTATACATGGGGAAATACGGTATTTTCCCCTCTCAATTTGCTTTATCATTTCTCTATCCCCTTATCATCAACTCCTCCCCATTTATCATCTCCCCCTTCATCTAAGCAAAGCTATTTCTTGTATTTTTTTTTATTATTATTATTTTTTATTAGAGGCTAAACACTTACCTGCACTGTTGTTCTTCTCCCCGCTGCAGCTCTTCTATCCATGCCTGTGACGTGATGACGTCACACGCATGGCTCTCGGTAATCAGGCGGCATCTGTGATTCCAGCAGGACGCACTGATCAGTGCGCCTGAAGCCGGCAGACTGTCAGAGATTGAACAGCTGCTGGACTTCTGCGGCGCTGCGCCATGCTGGATAGGCGCCAGACATACCCCCGCTTCCCGCTATACAGATTAAAGCGTTCATACAGAAGATTGTATGAACTCTACCAATCTGTATAGCGTAGAGCGGGGGGAATGCCCGGCGCCTCTCCAGCATGGCGCCGGGATGCATTGCATCCCCTCGCGGAGCGGGTCGCGCCGGCCCTGATATCATGTAAGTCTCTACAGACTTCTGTGAGTGAAGGTGGGGAGGGAGAGACCCAATGGCGCAGTATTGCTTTGTGAGCTAAGGTAAATAAAATAGTTAGCCAAGGTTTTTTGAAGCAGCTATATGTAAAAAGGACAAAATTGAGGACCACTCATCAAAATTACAAAAAAGCATCGGCACTGGGTGTTTAAAAACCGTTATTCCAAGGATACGTTTAATATAATCCGTAATTTTATCCCAGAACCTCACTATTTTCTTGCAAGATATTAAATTATGAAAAAAAAGTTGCCTCTCTACCCTAACTTTTAGCTGTTAGGGTAATAATGAGAAGCCCCCCTTTCGTAAAAGCCGGCGTACGTAATGTGCACACAGCCTTCAAAACGGGATTTACAACATGTACGTAATTCCCCTGTCGGCCATAGTCCCCAATTCCAGATTTTCCCTCGTCAGTCAGTGCAAGTATCTCCTTCTCTCAGCCACACCATATTTGTCATCTCAGAATGCATTACAACAGACTACATGTAGGAGGAAAGGGATATTGCTTTAGAGTGGGTGGGGAATAATGCTGTAATATGAGGGGAGGAAGGATTGAAGGGGTATTGCTATGTTGGTTTTAATGTGTGAAGTGGTTAGTGGTATTGCTATATGTTATATGTATATTGTTATATGTGGTGCTATAATAAGTAAGGGTAACACCATACCACATACCACATTCCGGAAGCTAGGCATGTCGCTGTGAGTCGGGAAGATATTAGACCTTGATATTATTGAGGCATTCAATAGCAATTGGAATAGCTCCCCCCCCCCCCTATTGTGTTAGTGACTATGCCAAATCTCAGTATTTATTTTGATAATAACTTTAGAAAACCCAAATTTTCCTATTTGACTTAAACCTAATGTCCACAATTAATAAGCTTGTGGAGATCAAGGCCTACAGTCCACAGGTTACCACATTAGAACTGACCAAAGATCACTGGCATAGGAAAAGACCATTAGTTCAACCCTGGGCTGATTGTTTTAATACAAGGTACTGACCTTATGGGACACCCATGATTTTTTTTAGAAATTTTCAAGAATTTGCCCTCTGAATGTATTGGGACTTCAACTAGAAAATAGAAATCTTAGAGATCGGCACTTGGTATAAAAAAAAAACCCACCTTGAAAATAAAAATGTTAAAAAAAAACTCACAATACTTAAAATTAGCATGCTGTGGCATATAGTACTACACGCTGTGCCTTACAGTACCATAAGCAGTAGCATGCTAAAGGTTAATAGCATGTTGTCGCATACAGTTTAGCCCCATTACAATAAAAATAAAACTACATTGCCCTGTTCCTTTTATAATAAATATAGATGTCCCTGTTCTAAAAAAAAATACATACACATGTCCTTGATACATAAAGAATTCATCCTGAATTCGTCCCCAATAAAGAAATGTATTAATATTATTAATGTTTTTTTGTTTTTTTTTTAAAGGGCCATGATGTGTGGCGATTTATAAAGGGTAAATTCGCTGCAATAAATAGTTTAATGACGGTGAATAAACCCTTGAAAAATTGGCACACATTGTGGGAGATTACAAATCGACAGGGAAACTCTGATTTTTAGGGGCAAGTTAACTCACCCCTTAGTAAATCTGGCCCCTAATATGCCTAGTTGCAGCATACAGTGTGCTAACGAGATGGAGAGTCTGTCTGCACAATAGGAGCAGGAGGACAGCAGAGAATGTTCTAAAGCAGGGGTTCTCAATTCACGATACGCTTACTTTTGTGAGGTAGTACATTGGACCAGTACTTTTGTGGAGTTGTGCAGGTCCAGGCAGAAGCAGGGCGTTTCTGCCGGCTCTGATAACAGAAGGGGTGAAAATGTGTAATATGTCATGTAGAGAGGGATATAATAGGGGGGGGTATAAAATGTGGAGAGTGATAAAACAGAATACGGAAGGTGGAGAGTGATAAAACAGAATACTGTGTTGTGTAATGTGTGGAGAGGGATATAACTGAGCAATATGCCATGTAGGGATAGGTATACTATTTCATGCGAGAAGTGTAATATGTAATGTGGGGAGAAGGTTGCATCTAAATGGGGAGATATAATAATGTGGGGTGAGAGATGTATCAAAATTATACCTTGAGCCTGATTTTCATCTAAACATAACCTACTGTAAACTAAGCCTGACATATAAAGGTCATGCTAACAGTTATATTTTGTTAATGTTACTTGTTCTGGATTCAATAAAATAAACCATTTTCTAAAAGTGGTGCTTCACTACTACTCCCTGAAAAGAGGGTTGAGAACCCTTGTTCTAGAGGTAGAGAGGGAGATAGAGAGGGGGGAAGAGAGACAATTATGCTAACTTAGATCTGAGTGCCCAACATTGCCCAGGGCACATACCCAACCTAGCTCACCAAATTTATGTAGACCCTGAGTCTACATAAATAATCATTCATCTTGTTTCCCAGATTACTTTGCTGGAGTGTGTATTACTGTATTACAGAATGACACATTTTAAAAAGTAGTAATTATTTCACTCGTAATTCTGGAGAGAATCCAGACTTTCACCTCTACCTTCATTTAGGTCCACTTAGATAATATCTCATCCATTTTTGCTATCTGCATGCATCTGTGCAACCCGATTGGAACAAAATCTGCTCTTGTACTTAGTATCACAATGTAATGGGCCGCATACTGATGCAATCTTCCAAACTGGCATCATTTTATGTTCACACGAGTCGGAACTCTTAAGGTAGGCTTTGCATATTAGAAGTCCATCGCTGCAAAAAAAAATAAAAATGGTTAGTGGTAGTGGTTATCTCTGGCTTTTGGCATGGTTGGGGATAGCTGGGTTACTTACATGTTCAGAGCCATGCTCTACTTTGGCACAAGTATCTTTACTGCGAGACCTCCTTATGGTGGTAATCTGGGTTTGCCACAGTGTACTTTGCCTTGGAGCAGATTTACAAACTGTTCATCAGGTAAATATAGCAGTTTGTAGTACTGTACAGTGGTCTTTTGGTTCCCCCCAAATCATAAGAACAGCTAAATTCATGTGCTGAGAACTCTTTGACTGTGAGAAGTCTGGCTCAAGTGAGAAAACAAACATGAGGGGCCCAATCCTTGTCTTGGGTGCTGACTTTGCAACTGAATTAAAGCTCATAGCACTGCTTCAGGAACGTCAAACAACGTTTATGCCATTAAAACATTACCGCGCCGCAGAGGTAGCAGAAAGAATCTGGACAGGTAACACAGCTCCTAGACATTGCTCTATATGACAGAGAAGTACAGCAGTGTTTACGGTTCCCCTAGAAGTCTAAAGTAATAGTCCATGCAGTAGTTCTATAGCACAATCCTAATGACCAACATGTCTGGACTAACAGGCACCCATCTCTGATGATCAACCTTTGTTCTTCCAGATTCAATTGACATAGCCAATAAACAGCCTCCTTAAATTGTCTATAAACAGGTTATACAGTATATAGCAATATCGACTCTTAAAGAAGGCATGACTTCAAGACTGTGGGTGAATCTATGACCATTATTGATATCAGCATAGAGAACATGAGGAGCCCTGTGACAAAATCATTGTCTACCAGTGTTATCAGGCTGTTTGACACATCAGTAGTCTATGACTGTCATTGTCTTTGTGGACTTGATATATCAGTTATATGGTAATTCTGCACATGTGCAGAACAAACACCTATCCACACATGTGCAGGGTGGCTTTTCTGCACATGCACAGTCTGATCATCCAGACTGTTGATACCCTTGCCCCCTCATCCTTAATATGGCACAGTTGCAAGGCCCTCAGAAGTCCAGTGGTCAAGGCAAGTAACTTTTGCAGTTTATGTCATGGGCTGCCTCTTCAGTACTACTTTAGAATATAATATAGTTTTCTGAATACATAATTCTTTATTTTGATGTATAATGTGGCAATTTCCTTCCTCCCTGTTAGAGTAACCCAGCCATTTTCTGGACCCGGACTGAAAATCCGACTAAACAGATGACAATCAGATCACATTTTGCATCAGAGAAACCTCTTGGTATTTACGAATTATATCAGAGGCGCACCCAGGGAAGGTTTCTGGTTGCCCAGAAACTCCCCACATTGAAAATGAAAGAAAAAAATAATAATAATAAAAAATGCCCAAAAAGTTGAACATTAAAAAAAAAAAGATTTAAAAAAAATGCCCATAACTGAAAATTTGAAAAGGGGTGTAACTTCAAGGGTGCCACAAAGAGGCGTATTTTTGCAGCCATGTGGGGCAGACTGACATAGAGGAAGAAGGTAATGGCCTGTGCTGCAATAGGGAAGCAGATGAGGGATGGTGAACGGGTCACAATAAATTCAGCAGTGCTTATGCTCTGACACAAGCTCTGGTCCATTGTGTAATATGCTCTACTAGTGCTCTGCTATTGCTGTTAGATGTGTACTTTTAAAATAAAACTACTATTTTAATGTGTGAATGAAGTAACTTATAAATCACCTAAAAAAAATATCAAAAACAAGTCTTGTTACAGCCAATAACCAATGCAGTTCCTTAGAATTTTTATTATATTTAAATCTATTTTAAGCTTCCTGCTTTCACATAGTGGGTGTCTTAGATGTCTTGGTAGTCCGATAGTATGATCATATTTTTAGTATTGTCATTTTACATATGTTTGTTTGGTTTATAACCGTATCATCATCTTAAGTAGTTCTTCACAATTTTAAACAGTCCTTCACATCAACCTCTGCAGCATTACAGCCTAATTCCCTAACATACACACACATTCACAGGCTAGGGGGAATTTTAGTTGATGGTGGGTCTATTGTGGGTCTGGGATTGGCATATGTGTGCCATGTCCAGATTATTTTTTATTACTATATTAATTTTTGCCCCATGAGTCATTACAATAGGAGTGGGATGGGGGCAGAGCTTGGGTGGACAGGGGTAAAAAAATATTTGTCATGTTTTTGGGCTTCAAAATGATGGTATGCTAATAAACCTCATATGCATTACATTGGAAACCCCCTCTCAAAATCCTGCATTTGCCATTGTAAATATATATGATAAGCAATAATTATAAACATTATATAATATTTAAAATTCTGCTCTGTGAGCCAAGCAGGATTTACCTGTTAGACTAACCAATCCCTTTTAACACATATACAGTATGGCATTTAGAGCCATATGTTAAATAATTTTTTATATCAATGCATATTGTTGCATTTTCTTCTTTTGATTGTAACTGCATCATCCAATAATCTGCTGATGCCAGAAAATGAACAGATCAATTGTTCTGGTGCATATGGGAAATACTTTTAACATCAACTGTAAAGAGAAATTTGTATTAAAAGGATCAAAACCATTAATTTGTCAGAGATCAGGAGAATTGTCGGAAGCTACGCCAACATGTTTAGGTTACTAAAATGTTATCATGTGTAACTAGTAATGTATGTTTATCAGTTAGATGCACTTTGACTAGTAAAGATGAACTGAATCCAGACCTCCACTGTTAAAGTTATGTACTTTTGACTGCTGTGATGTTTGTAAGCTTGCTCAGTTACTGCACCTAGGTGGTGCTCCATCTTGTCTGACCAAAAGCACGTCTGTCCCAAGTCTCTGTGATCCAAGCCTGTGCTACATCCACATCTGCTGCAAATAGAGCTCTGAGAACAGTAGTAGCAGAGATCCGAAGTCAAATACCTGCTGTATCCAGCTTTCAGGGCATATGAGGGGTTACCATTCCCCTCATACACAACAACTTATGAAACTTAGACCCCACCTTCATATTTTCACACCACCCCCATGTAAAATTGGGAGAGTGCGCAAGTCTGAATAGTATGAAAAGGCTCAAACACACCTATACGTACTATTTAAATACCTCCCACCAGGGCCGGATTATCCATGGGGCAATCGGGGCGGTCGTCCCTGGGCCCCCACACACAAAGGGCCCCCACAAACTGAAGTTACAGAGGATGGATGTCAGTGATTGACATCCTCCTCTTAAGCACAGTATATCGCAGCCGCCGTCATATTTCGGCAGCTGCGATAGTGTGCTTAAGAGGAGGATGTCAATCACTGACATCCATCCTCTGTCACTGTAGCCGGGGCGCAAGGGGAGAGCAAGGAGGCGGAGCCTTCACATAGCCTGTACATAGCTGGCTGTGCTATGCACAGCCCCTGCTCTGTTTACAAGACACCACGTGACCTAAGGTCATGTGAGCGTCAGAATTCTTCAGAGCTTGTGCCGTGGAGGACAGAGCCGGAGGAGAGGCAGCAAAGGTAAGTTTACTATACAGTTTTTAAACAATGTGGTTGAGGAATTGGTATTTCAACAGAGGGGGCACAAAGGCTGGATGGCCACAAATAAAAAGGGGGCAATAAGGTTTGCTGAAAACACATAAAGGTGACAATCAGATTGGCTGGATACAAAGAAGGAGCAATAATACTGGTTGGGCACAGAAGGAAGGGGCAGAAGGCTGGTTGAATACAGAGAAAGAGGGGGTATAAATCTGACTGGACACAGAAGGAGAGCTAATAAGACTGGTTGCACACAGGAGGGGGGGCAAAGGCTGACTAGACAGAAATATATAGGGGACAATTTTGCTGTATGTTAATGTGAAGCAGGGGCCCCCACAATTTAGTTGCCCAGGGGCCCCCACAGACCTTAATCCGGCTCTGCCTCCCACCTTTTATCCATCCTGCAATTGGCAACACTTCCAATACAGAATTCTGTATCAGGAAAATCTAGCATGCACAAACTGCCATTTTAGACAAAGATACTGGCAAAAGCTTAATTACAGTTGTACCATTTCCTGCGTTTTTAAAGTGAAAATTTAAATATCTTGGTTCCATGTTGAATGGTCTTAATTCGACAAGTTACCTTTTCTGATTAGGGAAGGATGCAGGAGAGGAAGGAAGGGTTAGCGTTAGGCTCAGGAGAAGGCAGGGTTAAGATTAGACTGAGGGACAACGATGATTGGGGTTAGGGGAGGAGTAAATTGGGATGATGGTTAGGATTAGGGCAGGGTAAGGGTTAGGCTGCACAAATCTAAATCCGTAAAGGAAGTGTAGTGTATGCGCATGAGCATTTGAAAAATGCTACTGTTTTTAACAAAATCAGAGCACATGTAGCACCTAGCCTGGGTCTAAATTTTCAATTTCTTAATACCATACCGCAAAGATGCTTGATAATTTGTATTGTATTTGTTTTTATGGCCCTAAAAATAAAACACACAACATTTGAAAACCACAAATCAGAACAAAATAAACTCTACCCCATTGTGCCCAAGTCCAAGCACAAATGACCATATTTGTTCAAAGCACATCCTCTTTTCCATAAGCCCTGCCTCTTTTCTGTCCCACAAATCAGGATGTAATGTCATCCAAATCCATCCATCCCAGAACAGGCTTCCAATGTCAAAGTTCTGCCCAGTGTACACGAATGGGAGGTCAGATCAGGACCACAATATCCTTGTGCGTCTTATGAGATTCAATGTTACCACTGTTAAACTGTGGAGTTTTATTCCAACGCCTTCATTCAAATTATACCCTGCACTATCGGGCCTCTGACTCTCTTCATGGCCTAGAATATTCTCAACTTCAAATTCCTGTTGTCCATCCACAAGTACTGGTGGAGGTACCTTGTTGGCAGAAGATGAAAACTTAGAGGAGATGAAGGCCTTCTTGAGAAGTGAGCAGTGGAAGGTGTTTGGGATCTTCAAGTTGTTTGGGAGCAAGAGACGGAAGGCAACCGGATTTACCTTCTGGATAATCTTGTAGGGTCCAATGAATTTTGGACCGAGCTTCTTGGCAGGTTGACGAAGGCGAATGTTCTTTGTAGATAGCGAAACTCGATCGCCAACCTTAAGAGTGCAAGAATGATGTCGTCTGTCATAGAATTGCTTGGCTTGGCCTGAGGCATGTTTCAAGGCTGAATGAGCTTTTAAATCTTCCAGCAGAACACTTGAACTCGGATGTATCAAACGAATTGGACTTTGGATGAAAACCGTATGAACAAAAGAATGGTGTGGTCTTGGTTGCTGAGTGGGGTAAGTTATTGAAAGCGAATTCTGCCCATGGTAGGCACTGGGACCAGTTATCTTGTCTCTTGGTGATAAAACAGCTGAGATACTGTTCCAGTGTCTGGTTGGTTCTTTCCGTCTGCCCATTTGACTGGGGATGGTAGGCAGAAGAAAAGCGGAGCTTGATTCCGAGCTGGTGGCAGATTTCTTTCCAGAAGCAAGCTATAAGCTGTGTCCTGCGGTCAGAGACAATGTCAAATGGAATTCCATGAAGGTGAAGAATGTGTTGGATAAAGAGTTCAGAAAAATCTTTTGCTGAAGGTAGACTCTTAAGAGGAATGAAATGTGCCATTTTAGTTAATCTATCCACCACAAACCAGGTAGTAGTGAAGCCGGCTGAATCAGGTAACTCTACAATAAAGTCCATGGACAAATGAGACCAGGGGCATCTTGGAATGGAAAGTGGAACTAGTTCACCAACTGGCAGAGATCTGAGAGTCTTGGTCTCAGCACATGTCTGACAGGCAAGGACATACTCTCTGACATCCTGATTAATAGAAGGTCACCACACAACTCTAGACAAAGACTTCAGAGTTTTAGAGATCCCAGGATGTCCTGCTGTCTTGATATTATGAAATTCTTTCAAGGTAGCTGACCTGAGATGAGCAGGAACAAAGAGGCGACCTTGAGGCTTAGTGGATGGATGGCCCTGTTGGTTTTGGGTGAGGTGCTCAGAGAGTTCTTGGGTCAGACCGACATGAATAACGGAATCATGAACAATGGGAATTGGTTCTGGTTTTGAAGGATGTAAATCTAGGAAACTGCGAGAAAGAGCATCCGCTTGCTGGTTCTTGGATCCTGGCTGGTATGTGATTAAGAAATTGAACCTGGTAAAGAAGAGGGCCCATCTGGCCTGACGAAAGTTCAATCTCTTCGCTGTCAAGATGTATTCTAGGTTTTTGTGATCAGTAAAGATGGTGATGTGATGTTTTGCACTTTCTAACCAATGCCGCCATGCTTCCAGAGCCCACTTCACTGCAAGTAGTTCACGGTTACCTATGTCATAATTGACCTCTGCTGTGGAGAATTTGCAAGAGAAAAATGCAGATGGATGGGACTTGGCATCAGCAGGGTTAACCTGGGATAGAACTGCACCTACCCCGACATCTGAGGCATCCATCTCAATGGTAAATGGAAGTTCTGGATCTGGATGACGAAGGACCGGAGCAGAAATGAAAGCCTCTTTTAATCTTTGAAAGGCATCAATAGCAGCAGGTGGCCAATTGGAAGGATCACTACCTTTCTTGGTAAGATCTGTGATGGGAGCCATGAGAAGAGAGAAGCTCTTGATAAACTCCTGGTAAAAGTTTGCAAATCCCTGGAATATCTGAATTGCTTTTAAGTTTGTGGGTTGCACCCATTCTTGGATAGCACAAACTTTTCTCTGGATCCATGGCAAAGCCTTGACTTGAAATGATGTACCCTAAGAAAGCGATCTCTAGAAGTTCAAATTCACATTTGTTTAGTTTTGCATATAGGTTGTTATCCCCAAGTTTCTGTGGAACCTGCTTGACGTGTCCTCGTGTTCCTCAAGATTTCTGGAATAAATTAAGATGTCATCAAGATATACTACGTTGAACTGGCCCAGAAACTCGTGCAATACATCGTTAATCAAGTCTTGGAACACTGCTGGGGTGTTGCTCAACCCAAATGGCATTACTATATACTCATAATGTCCGGTTAAGGTGTTAAAGGCAGTCTTCCATTCATCACCCTCTTGGATACGTATGAGATTGTATGCACCACGTAAATCAATCTTGGAGAAGACTTTTGCCCCACGAAGCTGGTGGAAGAGATCTGAAATCAAAGGCAACTGATATGAATTTTTAACAGTAATGTCATTCAGGGCTCGATTTTCGATTCAGGGTCTTAAGGATCCGTCCTTTTTGCCGATGAAAAAGAAACTGGCACCAACATGTGATTGGGAGGGTTGGATGAATCCCTTGGCTAGGTTCTCACGAATGTACTTATCCATGGCTTGGGTTTCTGGCAGGGACAAGGAGTATAATCTACCTTTTGGCAGCTTGGAATTTGGAAGAAGATAAATGGCACAATCATAGGGCCTATGAGGAGGAAGCTTGTCTGCAGATACTTGGGAGAAGACATCGGCGAAATCTTGGTACTGAACTGGAAGACCGGGCAAAGAAAGTGTGGAGAATAAAGACATAGACAGGCAGGTTTTCTGGCAGTATGGACTCCAGCTGGAAATTTCTCCTGCTGACCAATCAATCTGAGGATTATCCAGGGATGGCCTAGGATAATTGGTGAGGCTGGGCAGGATATCGGGAGAAAAGTGATGTTCTCCCGGTGCAAGGCTCCAACGGTGACTCAGAGTGAAGGAGAAGAAGCTTGAATCAACCCTCCTGAAACTGGACCACCATCCAGGGCAAAGGCTGAGATTGGGGAGCGAAGAGGACTTGAAGGAATACGTAAGGAGTGAGCGTATTTAATGTCCATGAAATTATCAGCCGCTTCGCTGTCCACTAGGAGTGGTATTCTTGGTCATGGAACTTGAAGGATACTGGAATGAGGAGGGAGTTGGATTTAGTAACATGGTATTGACCTAGGTGTACCTCCCTATGTCCAACAAGGCCTGGCCATTTTCCTGGCTTGTTTGAGCAGTGTCCCTTTTGCCCACAGTACAGGCATAAGCCAAGTGTGCATCTGCATTGTTTTTTTTGAGAGGTTAATCTGTAATCTCCCAGTTGCGTCGGCTCCACAGGGCTATTAGGACGGTTAGTAGTCTCACAGTGATGAGGATACGATGGAGGAGGACGCCCTTCTTTCTTGAACCTGTGCTCCCAGAGACGACGGTCAATGCGGATTGCCAAGATCATTAGGCTATCCAGTGAGTCAGGTATTGGGTATTGCGCTAGAGAGTCCTTTACCTGCTCTGAGAGACCGAGGTGGAATTGGCTGCAAATGGCTGGGTTATTCCATTTTGAATCGATCACCTAGCGGCGAAATTCAGCACAGTATTCCTCTGCGGTTCGTTTTGCCTGCCGCAGGTTTCTCAATCGGTTCTCTGCAACATTTGCTCTGTCTGGATCATCATAAATATGACCAAGAAGGTTAAAGAATGTGTCTAATGATTCCAAGGCAGCATGATTTGGGTCCAGGCTGAAGGCCCAATTCTGAGCATCTTCTTGGAGAAGAGATATGATGATCCCTACTCTCTGGGATTCTGATCCCGATGATGAGGGTCTCAGCCAGAAGTACAGATGACAGCTCTCTTGGAACAGGATGAAATCCTGGCGATCACCGGTGAATGGGTCCGGAAACTTGATCTTGGGTTCATCAGCTGGTCTGTGGGTGGCTGTAACTCGGTCCATATTGAGCTGCCTTGCAGACAGGTCCTGGACAACTCCGGTGAGAGTGTGGATCTGATAGATAAGGGCTTGTGCTGAGCTTAGAATCTCTGCATCCATGTTGGTGAATCACTCTGTACCACTTGTGGGATATGTTACGCGGGACAGTACTAGATGGGCACAAACCACGTGGGTTATGTGGATGGAGTTACAGTCAAAGAGGAAATTAAATAGAGTTAGATGGGTACACAAGACTGGGATTGAATGCTATGCACTAACAACAAGACTGGGTTTAAACAAAACTGGGTTAGAATCCAAGGCTGGATACACAGTGCCAAATACTGAGAGACTGAGTACTAAATGCACCATACCAGACAGGAGTAGATATATGCTGCACAACAATGATGATACTCTGGCAAAGATGGCAGTAACCAATAGCAATACCGGGACTGGATGCTAGCGGGGCAGACAGGAAGCTTGCAGAGTTACCAGAAGACTCTGGAAAATCTGCTGACACAAACCTCACACCACAAGCGTCCCTACTACTGCACTAAATTACCAGACAAGCTGGCAATAGCAAACAAAGCAGAGAGAAGAGCTACTAGTCACAGCAGAAGTCTAACAACTACACACCAAGACTTAACAGGGCAAGCCAATAGTACCAACAAGCAGCTGTACAAACAGTGTGGCTACCACTACTAAGAACCACAGTAATACTCACTATAGATCTTACCCTGAGTCTACCAACAGCACAAACACACAGCTGCATGCAGCTGTGTGTAACACGCAGGGAGCAGGCACAGGGTCAGAAGTGAACCAAGGCTAGGTGCTGGGATGTATATTAAACAGCGAACCAAAATGGTTTCCAAATAGGAGAGAGTTCAAGGCAAGACAGGAAAGAATATTCCAGCTAGACACTGCAAACACAGGGGACCTGATTCACACTTAAGAATCTTCTTAAAATAAGAACTTAAAGTCACTCCTGGCTAAAACCATGTTGATTGCAGGGGGAATTAATTTAATTGTACTCTTTGCATGCAGGGATATATCTTTGAATTGCTTACTGCACACAGATATTGACCAGCTTTACTATTACACTGTTATTTAGACTTGGGCTGGGAAATATCACCTCTCAACACTAGTACTGTTTGCAACAGATGAAATATGACTCCCATGCAATCAACATGGTTTAGCCCAGGTGTGACTTTAAGTTCTTTTTTTAAGAAGATTCTTAAGTGTGAATCAGGTCCAGGAGTCCTAGACAGGGCTGAAAGGCAGAGTCTCAGACAGGACTGGACTGAGTATACCCCACAGGGAGGCACAGGTGGACAGTGTTTAAATAATGAGAGGAGTAAATCAGAGACAGACAAAGCCCCCTTAAAGAAACAGTAATGAATGAACACAGACACAAACAGGGCAGTTTACTGACACAGAGAGGGTTAGGGTTAAAGGAGGGTTAGGGTTAGGAGAGAATTAGAAATAAGAGAATTTACCTGTCACTGTTGCAGTCTTCGGAAAAAGATTTATGTGCTCTAAAGGCAGACTGCTGAAATCTGAAGATAGTCAGACCCTTATTTACTGCAATTTGATGTATCAAAACACAGATTACTCAGAGCAGTGAACCACACCCAGAAAATCTAGATCCATAAAGCAAGTGTAGTAAGTGCGCATGAGCATTAGAAAAATATTATTATTTTCCACTCTTTGGGTTGTATTCACACTACCAGACGTATTGCATATACGTCCGGAGTTTCCTGATATTTGATACTGCGCATGCGTAGTATCTTTTTTACGTAATCTACATATCTTTTCATTATGTAGATTGCATATATGTGGTCTTAAAGACCGCATATACGCAATCTACATAACGAAAAGATGCGTAGATTACGTAAAAAAGATGCTACGCATGCGCAGTATCAAATATCGGGAAACTCCGGACGTATACGCAATACGTCCGGTAATGTGAATCCAGGCCTTTGTGAGCAGAAATTGATCATTTTGAATAAGTCTGGATCTGGTCTGATATTCCAACAAAACAGATGACAGTCAGAGCACATTTAGCACCTGAGAAACCTCTAAGCATCTGGTATTTACAATTTATATATACACTGCTCCAAAAAATAAGGGGAACACTAAAATAACACATCCTAGATCTGTATGAATTAAGTATTCTTATTAAATACTTTGTTCTTTACATAGTTGAATGTGCTGACAACAAAATCACACAAAAATTATGGAAATCAAATGTATTAACCCATGGAGGTCTGGAATTGGAGTCACCCTCAAAATTAAAGTGGAAAAACACACTACAGGCTGATCCAACTTTGATGTAATGTCCTTTAAACAAGTCAAAATGAGTCTCAGTAGTGTGTGTGGACTCCACGTGCCTGTATGACCTCCCTACAATGCCTGGGCATGCTCCTGATGAGGTGGACAGTCTGCGGTGCAATGTGGCGTTGGTGGACGGAGCGAGACATGATGTCCCAGATCTGCTGATTTGGATTCAGGTGTGGGGAACGGGCGGGCCAGTCCATAGCATCAATGCCTTTGTCTTGTAGGAACTGCTGACACACTCCAGCCACACGAGGTCTAGCATTGTCTTGCATTAGGAGGAACCCAGGGCCAACCGCACCAGAATATGGTCTTACAAAGGGTCTCAGCGGCCCCCCAAAGAAATGCCACCCCACACCATTACTGACCCACTGCCAAACCGGTCATGCTGGAGGATGTTGCAGGCAGCAGAACGTTCTCCATGGCGTCTCCAGACTCTGTCATGTCTGTCACATGTGCTCAGTGTGAACCTGCTTTCATCTGTGAAGAGCACAGGGCGCCAGTGGA
>WWET01002597.1:182242-199158 GCA_011038615.1 Limnodynastes dumerilii | reverse complement strand
CCTAGTTAAGTGCTTGAACTTAGTTACTCCTGGGCTAAACCATGTTGATTGCAGGGGAGTCATATTTCATCTGTTGCAAACAGTATTAGAGTTGAGAGGTGATGTTTCCTATCCCAAGTCTAAATAACAGTGTGATAGTAAAGCTGGTTAGTATCTGTGTGCAGTAAGTAATTCAAAGATATATCCCTGCATGCAAAGAATACAATTAAGTTGACTCCCCCTGCAATCAACATGGTTTAGCCCAGGAGTAACTAATTTCAAGCACTTACTTAAGTCTGGATTTAGCCCAATGCTCTTAAAAGGGACATATGTTGCATAATTCTTTATTTTAATACATAATGTTGTCTTTTCTTCTTTTGATTGTAGTTGTATCATGCAAGAACCTACATATCCCAGAAAATGGACAAATCAGTTGTTCTGGTGCATATGGGAAATTCATATACAACTCTACTTGTAACATCAGCTGTAAAGAGGGATTTGGATTAAATGGATCAAAATCCTTATTTTGTCAGAGATCAGGAGACTGGTCGGAAGCTACGCCAACATGTTTAGGTAAATAGCGGTTGTCATGTGTAACTGGCCGGTTTTGTATGTTCATTAGCTGCTGCAATTGGAGCTCTTGGCACAACTTTAGCTTGTAAATATTTATAAAATTGGGGGTGTGGTTTAGATGCGCGGCTGAGCGGATGTGCCTGGAGAGAGCTATGTTTTCAAAGGGCTCTCTTCAGGCTGTAAAATCCCTAAAAGGCTGGAGGATTGCCTCTTCAGTGTCCCCCAGCTAGTGTGTGTGGTCAGGGGCACTGGTGTATCGTTCCAGCGGCTGCCTCATATCGCAGCTCACCGCCTGGGCCTGCGGGCGGCTCAAGGCCTCTATAGACACGGGGCTACAGTGCCCTCAAATTTCTCTGACTGCGGGAGTGATCCACAATAAAAGTAAGGGAACAGAGACTCACCTATACAGCGGTGAAGCGGCGGTTCCTGGAGAGACACCATATCCCTTTTGAATCTCCGTGCACTGGTCTCTCCTTTGAAGCAGAATGTCGGTGCCATTTTGGAGTGCTCCCCCGCGGTGTCCTTGTGGTCCATAGGCTCCTGTGACTGCCTTCCCCTGGGACTTACAGCTGGAACATCTTCTCCTCTGGGCTGCCCCTACCTTCAGAACAAACAGGCACTTTGAGGGAGTTAATCATATAACAGATGCTGATTTGTGCATACAGCCTCCTGGACTTTCCTTTTCCTATTTTAAAGTGCTATTTTACCTTCCACCACCAGAGGCCTCCAAAGCTCTTTTCTTCCTAACCTACAATATTTCTCAGCCTGTGCCAACTCACTTATAGCTCACGAAGCAGGCTTTTTGCCAGTTAATATGAAAGTGGGATTCTTCAAGATGGCCCCGCCACTGTGATCTCTAATTTTCATGTTAGTGGACGTAATATATACTACCATCCAGATCCGTGTCTAGTAGTTCCTCATTCTGCGCTAACACCATATACCTTCAGCAACTATGTCTCCAAAGCGTGTGAAGCCTCCTAAGACTCCCACTCAAATCTGTTTTTCCCCCAAAGCTACTCCTGATAAGACGGCGGGAGCCTCCATTTCAAAAGAGGTATCTGATCACGTACCCACTTCTCAACTACCAGATCTCCAAATAGACTCTGATGCAGACGCCCCATTAACAGTTAAATCAATGCATCAACTTTTATGTGTGTTGCGGTCCGACATTACATCAGAATTTCAATTATCGTCAGCCAAACTTCAGACGGAAATAGCAGAGATTGGGGGGAGATCATCTAGAGACTAAGATGGAGGAATTGGTGGCTTCACATAACAACTTAATTACTGCTCATGAGACTCTTACAGAGGAGGTTGCTGCACTTCGCGACAAGGTTGCAGACCTGGAAGACAGATCCAGACACAACAACCTTAAAATCCGTGGTATACCAGACTCGGTCTCTAATGCTGATCTTATGGACTTTGCTACTACTTTATTCCAAAGACTACTACCTTCAGCTGACCCTAAGGACTTACTCATTGATCGGATTCATAGACTACCCAAACCCAGAGCTGCTGGAAGTTCTTTACCTAGTGACACGTTACTACGGATCCATTTCTTTCATATTAAGGAACAGCTTCTATGAGCAGCAGAGGGAACAGATAAGCTGGGTAACCTGCAACTATTTCCTGACTTTTCTGCTATCACCATTGGAAAGCGGCGGGCATTCCGCCTAGTCACTGCTGCTTTAAGAGATAATGAAATCCCCTATAGATAGGGATTCCCAGTCAAGCTGTTCATCCAATATGAAGGATCAACGTACAGTGTTTCGTCTCTGGAGGCGGGCCTAAAGCTGCTACAGGAATGGGAAATCTCAGTTAATCTGCAATCCCTGGCGGCTTCTGCAGTTCCAGTCAAGTCCTCCTGGTCCAAAGCATAATGAAGTGGTCATCAATGTTTTTGAGATATGCCTGTTGGAACTGTTGTTCATTTTCCTTCTCTGTCGTTGTCTTAATCCATTATATTGATTTTCAGTAGTCCTAGGTAGTTCATGGATATTGGATAGTTTTATACACTTTAGTGATCTACTCATATTATATATACAACGCCAGCAGCTCTGATGTAACTTACATGCTATGGTTCAGTAAGCTATTTCTAGTTGATTTGATCTAATTCTTTAGACG
Source organism: Limnodynastes dumerilii (assembly GCA_011038615.1). Classification (NCBI taxonomy): domain Eukaryota; kingdom Metazoa; phylum Chordata; class Amphibia; order Anura; family Limnodynastidae; genus Limnodynastes; species Limnodynastes dumerilii. The sequence continues at coordinate 196,482 of WWET01002597.1, read as the reverse complement.
ACATTATTGTTGGTTTATTCATTGCAATTTAGTCTTTTGCAGTTGAGGATGTTTATTTATTTTTTATAATTTTAGGGTTAATATTGAACATTATTGTTTAGTAGTATGTTTTTTACTACAATGTTTCATCTGTTGTTCTTCTCTAATTCTGCTTCTTTGACTATTCTGTCTCTGTCAGCTAATACATACGTCTTGATTGTAGATCACAAGTTGGTGGGGCCTCTTTTAACCCGCCCCCTATGTTCCGGGAGTTGCCGCATGCTCCCCTTAGCGGCAAACACTTGGACCCCGTTAAACAGGTCATTTCAGTTTACCCCTATTTCCCTTTTCCTTTTTTCTTTTCTCATGCTCAAATTTTTAGCGCCCAAGTGGTCTTTGCTGTAGCAATTTTTAGATTCTCTATTACCTAATTAGGTGCTTTAAGCTCTTGGGATCATGGTTAAAATGCTAAGTTTGAATGTAAAAGGTCTCAATTCCCCAAACAAAAGAGCTTTGGCTCTACACTATTTCCGTAAGCAAAAAGCAGATCTAGTAGCAAACCAGGAGACCCACTTCTCCTCCCTCGCTCCCCCTAAATTTATTAATAGTAGATTCCCAGCGTGTTATTTGGCCTGTGGCCCATTCAAACAGAATGGAGTTGCTATACTCCTCCGGGCAGGAATTGAATTTACCATAGACTCGGAAGTTAGAGATAAAAATGGTCGATATCTCATACTAGTTGGCAAATTGGAGGAGCGGTGGGTAACCTTGATATCCATTTTTGCCCCAAATTCAGGTCAGATTTCCTTTTCAGGTCGGTGTTTGAGAAAATAAATAAGACCCGCAAGGGTCATGTTATAATTTTAGGGGATTTTAATATGGTCATAGACCCTAAATTAGATAAGTCTAAAAAAAACTCAGATAGCCCCTCATGTGGGTGGTACATCCCCTCTGGCTTTTAGAAGCCTACTGCTAGAATTCAACTTTTATGATGTATGGCGGGTTCAGAACCCGTCTGTTTGTGGTTACACATTTTATTCTCATGTCCATGGAACTTACTTGCGTATTGATATGATTATGACAGATAAATGGGCGCTACAGCAGGTCTTAAATGTTCAGATCTTACCCATCACATGGTCAAACCACGCTCCAGTGGTTATAATTTGGGATACCAAAATACCTTTAATCCCCCCTAGACCGTGGCATATGCCAGACTACCTACTCGTTAATATAGAAGGGAAACAGGCTCTAACTAAGGCTCTTTCTATCTATTTGGAAACCAATAGACCTGAGGACACCTCATTGGAGACTTTTTGGTGTGCTCTTAAAGCGGTGGTTAGAGGGGTAGCAATCCAGCCTGGGTCACGTCTTAAGAGGCAGTCTGTGAGAGTCCAAGGGGAATGGGAGCAGCGGATCTCTGAACTTGAACATCTCCATAAGACATCTCCCTCGAAGCAATATTTGCACCAATTAAATGAAGTACGCACCAAACTATGTACGCATTTGATGTTTCAATCACGCATCCAATTAAATAACTTACGGCAGTGTTTTTACACAGCAGGAAATAAGGCAGGTAAAATGCTTGCCAGGAAATTAAGAGCAAGACAAATGCGACATAAAATCAAAACTATCACCACGAGGGAAGCTGGGAAAGTACTTAACCCAGCAAAAATAGCAAATGTGTTTGCTCAGTATTACAAGCAACTTTATAGTTATATCAAGAAAGATCCGCTTGTCCCCCAACCCACACCGATTTTAATTAATGAGTTTCTGCAACACACACAACTCCCCTCCATTAGTACTCAAGACTTAGAACAATTAGCGGTTCCCTGGACGGTCCAGGAGGTGGCAGGAGTAATCAATCCAAGTGGCAAGGCCCCAGGTCCGGATGGCTTTATTAACAAATTCTATAGAAATGGAAATAGATTTCTGTGATCAATTGGCCCCTATTTTGACACAACTGTTTAATCACATTTCCCAGGGAGGCTTTTTCCCTAGGGAAATCTTAGAGTCCAGAATCATTACTATATTGAAGCCTGAAAAAGACCCTACAGATTGTAGAAGCTACCGCCCAATTACTTTGCTTAACGGATTTAAAAATCTTTGCCAAATTGATAGCGAGTCTTATTAGCCCCCTCCTCCCAAATTGAATCCATCCGGACCAGGTGGGTTTCATTACCGGACGCCAGGCCCCAGATAATGGGGTAGATCCAGAACTACGTGTGCCGTACGTTTATTCGCGGAGCGTATTTTCGTGCACGTAAGTTTGCTACACTCCCCTCGGCACACCTCTTGCACGGACGTATTTTGTCAAGATACGCTGCTCAAACCCTACCTTAACGTTTTCACACGTAACTGCGTACGTCCGCTAAGGAACGTATAGACTACGTGAACGTACGCAGCTTAGCACGCCCATACTGTACACTTTAAATACCACCCCCTGCCTACTTCACGTAATTCAGACGTATTTTGGATGAACGTAAATTAGGCACGCCCACACGTAAGTATTTACGTGACACATACGTGAATGTCCCATACGTTCACAATTACGCTATGTGAATGTGCGTATTTTCTATGGTGCGCATGCGCTGTGCGTTCTAATCTGCGAATTTACGTCTCCACCACGCGTAAATTCTATCCGATGCGTAGTTCTGGATCAGGCCAAATGTGCGTAGAGTTCTGAACTTGGTGGAGATTGTGGAGAGAGAGAAGAGCCCGCTGGTCCTTTTATCACTGAATGCTGAAAAAGCATTCGATAGGCTCCATTGGGGCTACATGTCGGCGGTTTTATCCAAATTTGGCTTTGGGGGTCCTATCTTTCATTCCATTTTTGCACTTTATAATAATCCCACAGCTAAGATTTTCAGCAACGGTTTTTTATCAGACTCTTTTAACATATCAAATGGCACCCGTCAAGGTTGCCCTTTATCCCCCCTGATATTTGCCCTTTCAATTGAACCTCTAGCTGCTCAAATTAGATCATCTCCCCACTTCCCAGGTTTAGTGCATAAAGATACTATACATAAACTTTGCCTTTTTGCGGATAATATTATGCTTTTTGTGACAGAACCGGCTGGCTCGCTCCCTTCTCTCCATAGATTGCTTGACCATTACAGTCGAGTCTCTTTTTATAAACGTAACACTTCCAAGTCGGAAGCTCTCTCATTTAATCTTACACATTTGGTTAAATCTACTTTACAGACAGTCTATCCATATGTATGGAAAGAAAACAGCCTTCCATATTTAGGTATCCAGATCCTGGCAAGCATTTCCCAAACGTTGGATTGTAATTACTCTCCCCTTCTTGACAATTTGAATGTTTTAATTAAGAAATGGCTCCCCTTTGAAATTTCCTGGTTAGGACGTATTGCGGCTTTCAAAATGGTCCTTCTTCCTAAAATTCTTTATCTTTTTAGAACCATCCCCTACATTGTACCTAAACTTATAATAGATAAGCTGACCAGATGTATGACCCTGTGTGTTTGGAAGGGCCGCCCTGCTAGAATTGCTCTTAAAAGATTGACTCTTCCTAAAAATGCAGGAGGTCTGGCCCTACCAAACCTTCAAAAATATCATGAGGTTTGTATGATTGCACAACTGGAGGACTGGGATAGAGTGGACCATGTTAAACTCTGGGTTAAATTGGAGGAAGCAGCGGCTTTGTTAGTCCCGCTACAGGACTTGAAGTGGTTGCCAAAACACATGCGCCCACCTGACCCATCCCTCCTATTATCGACACACAGTACGCTGCAGATTTGGGATAGAGCTGTTTTATCCTTACAGGACTTTGAGGTCCCTTCTCCCTTATTATCTATCACGGCAGTAAATAAGCTGATACCTGACATCTCACTGTCTTCATGGATGCACAAAGGAATTAAAACTATTAAGGATAATATGGAAGGCACCTCAGTGGCTTCCTTTTCATATCTCCAGTCTAAGTTTGGTCTTCACACTAAAGATAATTATAGATATCTCCAGCTCCACCATTGTATTTCTTCAGTTCCCCAGGGTCGGGCCAGGTTCATTCCTCCTACAACGGTAATTCTTAACCAATTCCAAGGTTCCCTTGGGTCAAAAGGGATTTCATTTTGGTACAGCCTTCTTTTAGAACCTCAAGATGTAAGTAAAACCAAGGCACAGCGACTATGGGAGTAAGACTTAGGGACTACGCTAACCACACTAGAGTGGCAATGCATTTTTACGCCATCCCATAAAGTCTCTAAATGTTCTAACCATGTTGAAATGTTGGTCAAATTGATCAATAGGTGTTATTTCACACCGGCTAGATGGCACAGTATGTGGCCATCTACTACAAAATTCTGTTGGAGGGGGTGCGGACTAGTTGGAACCATTCTCCCTGTGTTTTGGGAATACCCTCGGATTAAACCATTATGGGTAGAGGTGTTTCACTTTCTAAACTTTATTACTAAACTAAATATTAGCCCAACTCCATTATTTGCCCTGCTTCATGTGTATCCCCCTGAGATACAGTGTTCTCACAGATATGTGGTTGGACATGTTCTGATTTCCACTAAAGCCACAATTGCGCAGAACTGGAAATCCCCTGACATCCCCCAACTAGCCAAAATTTTTGCTAAAATTCAGTTTAGTTATGACATGGAGACCAAATGTACTCCATATTCTATGAGTCCCTCCTCAGATACAACTAAGTGGCTCCCTTGGACTATGTATATTTCCGACCGTAGCAACGCACAAACAATTCCTAATTCGATTTGTCATGATTTAGATATTTTAAATTTGACCGAAACTCCATCGGCGGATTAATTGTTGGTATAAGAATTAGGGAAATGGTGTTTGAAATGTATAGAGACCTTTACAATTTTCCTTTCCCCAATATACCACTGAGACTCTAAAGGTATATCAGACACTGGGCATATAAGTCTATTATGTTCTATTAATGACAAATTGAGTGTGTTCTTCTTTATCTTTATTTCCTTTTTTTCCCTTCCTTCCCAGGAATGACTCATTTGATCAATAGCCATTTGTTTCTCTATGTTGTTTTCTTTGTTATTGTTGTTTATTCATATGGCTGTATTTGAAATGTTCCCCACCCCTCTATTTCTTCTGTACCCCGAATTTATTTCTGATAAAATAATAAAAATCTAATGACGTTAAGAAATGCATGAATGCAATCAGCAGAACAGATCACATATTAAGCAAATTTAGCTCAAAACAAAAAAACAAGAAATATATAAAATTGATCATCAGAGCACATGTAGCAATTAAGGTTTTAAATGATTTACCTCAATGTAACATATTAAGTTGTACAATCGAACAAATATATTAAGTTGCAAAATCTAACATATTAATTAGATACACAATGTAACATATTAAGTCACACTGCTCCACTCACATTGTCCATACCATCTATCTCTCTGGCCATCCTATTTATCACTCTCATGCTGCCATACTAGCAGTCACACTGCCTATACCATTGCACTGCACATACCATTGCACTGCCCATACCATCGCATCGCACATACCATTGCATCGCCCATACCATTGCACCGCCCATACCATCGCATCGCCCATACCATTGCACTGCCCATACCATTGCACTGCCCATACCATTGCATCGCCCATACCATTGCACTGCCCATACCATCGCATCGCCCATACCATTTTTTTTTTATTCATAATGTTGCATTTTCTTCTTTTGATTGTAGCTGTATCATGCAAAAATCTACTGATCCCAGAAAATGGACAAATCAATTGTTCTGGTGCATATGGCAAATTCATGTACAACTCTACTTGTAATGTCAGCTGTGAAGAGGGATTTCAATTAAAAGGATCAAACTCGTTCATTTGTCAGAGTTCAGGAGAATGGTCGGAAGCTACGCCAACATGTTTAGGTAAATAACAGTTGTTACTTGTAACTGTAATGTTATATGTATGTTAGTAATGCATGTTCATCAGTTAAATGTACTAGTAGAGATGAATTGCATTCAGACCTCCATGTCTGCTGCAATTGGAGTGCCGTTTGTGACACAAATTTAACTAGTTAATATATATAACATTGATAATCAGAGCACATTTAGCACCAAAGAATCCTGTTAGCATTTTTACAAATCATTCATAGATGTATAATTGTAATAAACATTACATAATATTATATAGTTTGCTCTATGAGCCAAGTAATAATGGCCACTAAGAGTAACTCATTGCTATGCACCAGCTATTTAAGCACATATACAGGAATTTAGAGTCTGTCAAAGCAATCCTATTTCTTTTTACCTTATCAAGTGGTGATGGAATCATCCGCTTCTCCTCAAAATGGGAATATAGCGTTTTATGATATCATAGCCCTATTGCCAGTGTAATACTGATACAGAAGAGCTGCTGACATGTAAAGAAGTGCCGGCTGCTCTCCCATTATTTGAGAGGAAAGCACATCTTGAGGGGTACAACAGGAAAAAAAAAAACATTGAATGAGTGACACTGTGGCTGATCCAGACCTGCTTTACTCCTTGCATTTATTACTGGAACAGACCCACAGAGCTTAAATCCCAGTTCACACTTGCATCCGTCCCAACATTTACAATAGTGAAAATGGGACAGAAACGGCCCCTGCCGTAGTCCTGCCCAAACTTGTCCCAATTACAAAATGAAAACAGTAATTCATTTAAAAAATCTGCCTTCAGTCTCACTTATAATTGGAAATGCAGACAGGAAAGCGTGACAGTAACCCAAGATCGGGAGGTATACACTCCCACCCACCTTTAAACTGAGCACAGTACAATATTTCTCCCTTGTAACCTCATATATGTACCAAACCCTCAGGTGTTCTGATCTGACAAATTAAAATATATCAATAGAACTGTCCAAGTAAAGAACTATTTCAGAGCACTGGGCCTAAAACTTCAACTAAACTACAAGGAAAAGCAGCCTAGTTACCACCTCTGAGAGTGTCACCACACTACTCAAAATTAAAAAAAAATGACTATTAATAATGATGTACCAAGAAAATGATGAAAACTGAAAATATGTGGTGAAATACAGAAATCAGAGGTAATCAGAAATTATCACTCCTAAAAATACTTTTGAATAAGAATATAATACAAGTGTATACTCGAGATAACCTTCAAAGGATACACAAGTTGAAAGCTTCAATCAAACGAATATTTTATACTAAGTGTGAAGGTGAACAAACTAAATGTGAATATAAATACAAATGTTACCCATGAACCAAACTCATAGGGTGGTGAAAGAAATAAAGTTAAAATTAATAAAATATCTCTGTAATAAATTAATAAATGTAAATAAATCTGACAATAAATGGGTATATAAAACCATAAAAGAGTTTATTTAAATTTAATGAAGGGTACTAAAACACCTAATATAGGGGTGAGATGATATAGGTAACTGAAAATGAAATGTGAATAATATACTGCAATAAATGGGAAATCCTAAAAGAAACAAGTGAAAAAATTCATGAAGTGCAGTAGGTAAAACATACTCATCAAGTGCAATAATAAAAACGTAGATCCAATGTAACACTAATTGACAGTAACTTAGGGCGTAAGCGTAAGATTGACTGAAAAGCCGATCTGCACATGCGCCAGCCAGTTGTTGGCCGGTTTAACTATGGCAACGCCCAATCGAGGATCGGGAGTCCGTAGTATAAGCGTAGTAACGACTGAGGGGACATTCCTCGCCGTTACTATGAAAAGATTAGTGTAGGTAGGAGGGGAAAAGTAGTGCAATGAGGGAGGGAGGTGTTTTAGTAAATACGCTCCTGTCCTAGCGTTTTTACCCTCGCTTACGCCGGTTGAAATTAGGGTAACCTTTAGTCAGCATAAGCGAGGGTAAACACACTGGGACAGGGGGGGTTTCGAGGGAGTGCATGCCGATACGCTGTGCTTTAGTAAGCACAGCGCATCGACATAGGTCTGGATCAGGCACCTAGAAATTAAATAAATATATAGATATCCTATTTTTTTTTAAATCACAAAATGGGATGTATTAAACCATTCCAAATCAAGTGCTATAGTGTTTGAAAAAAAAGCCAAACTGGGCTTGCAATATAACAATATAAGACTGAGTGGAGGGGATATTGATAAGAAAATAGGAATTACACACGTGTGATTGAGAGTACCGCCGTGTACACAGTCTTCAAGGTATAGGAACAGTTCAAGCAGCATTACAAAAGATACAGGTCAACTCACAGTTTAGATATGGCGGTTTCACTATGATAGAATGGTTTCTATTATGGACGAGCAGGCGGTACTAATCGCAAAACTGATTACTGGAGGATGCAGCAAGTCTTTGGTATACAGTCTTCTATGATTCCTTTTACCAAAAGATACTATTAATATTGAACGGTTTAATACATCCCATTTTGAGATCTTTTTAAATAGTATATCTATAAATGTATTAAGTTTCTAGGTTACTGTATCAATTAGTGATAAATTGTATCTACATTTTTATTATTGCACTTGACGAATATGTTTTACCTACTGTACTTCATGAATTATTCACATTTCATTTTCGGTTACCTTATCATCTCAGCACTATATTAGGTGTTTTAGTACCCTTCATTAAATTTAAATCAACTCTTTTATGGTTTTATATACCCATTTATTGTCACCTTTTTCCCCTTATTTATTAGAGAGATATTTTATTCATTTTAACTTTATTTGTTTTAGCACCCTATGAGTTTGGTTCTTGGGTTAAGTTTGTATTTATATTCATATTTAGGTTGTTCATCTAAAGTGATACTTAGTATAAAATGTTTGTTTGATTGGCCACATAAGCTTTCAACTTGTGTGTCGCATGCTTTGAGGTTTATCTTAAGTATACACTTGTACAGTGGTCAAAGTGGACATTTAGAAGTGTTGGTATAAAAATGTAGAAAATGTAGAAATAATAGAAGTGAATGGGGATTTGCAGCTTTTCAATGAAATCAGTGGAAGAAGTGACGGTATGGCATACCCCCGTATACCCTCTCACTTCCAGCCCTGCACTTGTATAATATTTTTATTCAAAAGTATTTTAAGGAGCTATAATTTCTGATTACCTTACAGTGTATTTCACCACATATTTTCAATTTTCATAATTTTCTTGGAACCTAACTATTAGTAGCGCCCAGTACACCTATTTTATTATAATATATCTCAATAGTTGATCTTTATTAAACATAAGTGACAATAGTTTGCATTTGCAGCACATAAATTGCCTTTCATAATGTAAAATAAAAATGTTAAATTCTTGTATACAGTATATTAAGACAGACTACATGTGTGAGGGAAGGGAAATTGCTTTCAAGGGAGTGGGGTATTATGCTGTAATATGAGGGGGGAGAGAGGATTGAAGGGGTATTGCTGTAATATATGGGAAATGTATAAGAGGTTGAGGTGTAGCCAGCTTTAAGCTGTGTACACACAATGAAATGATCAGGCAGATCCCCTGTGTGATCTGCCCTATAATTTTATGGTTGTATATATAATTGTAATATAAATGTTTATCGTGAGATTTCGGGTGCATCATGAAGCACAGGAGATCCAATTTCTGATTGAATGAGAACTTTTAAAACAATTATGTGACTGAATGATAGCTGCGCTGCATGTATTTCAGCTTGTTTAAAAAAAAAAATAGAAGTCTGTGAAGTTAAAAGATGCTTGTGTACTCCCACTATTCTAAACCAACATTGGCATTATCCATGCCTGGTGCTTGTTATATGCTGCTGTGCAAGTCGCAGTGGCACAACCTCCTTCTCTCCTGGATGCAAGAGCAGATCCTAGTTATTGCTTGGCAGTCAGGAGGCTACTCTCAAGGAAAGCTGCATATAAATCATGGTAGCCAGGTTACTGTGTAAACAGCACAGCTTCTACTGCAGGTAATAGGTCAATAATAGGTGCCTAAAAGCCAGGACTCAGACCAACCAGAGCTAGGAGGTTTGCCTGCCTCTCCAGATCTGATTGGCTGTGCTGTGTTTGAATACCCAGCAGTGGGATTCCTCCCTTGCTAATGATTTTTTTTTTTTTTTTACTCAAGACACTCTGGCCCGGATTCACAACACAAAAACGATACGGCCTTAATTTACCGATAATAGTTACTATGAATGCGTAGTAACTATTTTACGTAATCTAGCTTGCGTAAAATAGTTACTATGCATGCGTAGTAGCTTTTATCAGTAAATTAAGGACGTATGTACAATACGTCCAGGGTTGTGAATCCAGGCCTCTGTCTCAGCATTTGTGTCTTGAATTTCTCTTGTCTGCATTGTATTCTTTGTGAGCCCTGTCTTTCTTCTCCTGTTACCACCTTGTTATTTTGTCTTGCCTGGTCTGCTCTTGTTTAGCTAGGTGCTCCTGTCTAGGTTTTTGCTGGATCCTAACTATCCTGTCTTTGACTTTTCTGTGGCTTTCTATTCACTCCTTACCATGTGTATTATCTGGACTCTTCCACTCTGTAATATTCTTGTTACTTGTGTTTGTTTGTACCCTGGATCTTTTCTTCTCCTGACATACCAATTTATTTGTATTTCTGCATACCAGCTCCACTGTACCAGTCCTGTTACCCTGCATCTGACCTAGCCCTTTCCAAAAATCTATTGTCTATCTCTCTGGATGCTACTCTTGTTCATGGTGTTTAGTCATGTGCTGACATATCTAAGTCTGCTCTTAGTACAAGATTTGTCTGTCCCCTTTCCTGTCTGGTGCTGCTAACATGGGTCCCCCCCACACTATAATTCCAATCTACCCCTGGTTAGTTGTCATCAAGGTTGCTTAACTTGGTGGTTTGTATAAAAGCCAATAAATGAGCAACAGCTGATACCCCATCCCACAGCAGTCACCAAATCCAAGAAATAAAGACACCGACAACTTTATTGGCTTTAAAAGGGAACATAGGTTTATTTATCAATAACTGATGCAAAATGAGTAATTGTATTTGACTATAAAATTCAGGGTTGAGACAGGTGGCAACTAGCAGGTGTGTGTTACCTCAGGAAACTTAGAATGACAACCATAGTCATCAACAAGGCGCCCCAACCACCCCCCAATACCCCGGCTTCACCTCTTCACTTGCACACCCCAACTTATGTGAGGAGGCAGATCAGGCCCTGATGTTCACTCGAAGGGTGCACCTCTGCCCAGCAGACATTTCACCCATCTTTTTTCACTGCACCACATAATAAATGGTGACACACCACCTCTACCGCCAACCCATGTCCCGAAAAGGGATGAACACATGTTAATTGTACATCCTAACCATATTTGGAAGGGAGGGAGGGCAATGTTTTTCTCCACAGAGAGTGACAGGACATCAAAACATTGACACTACTTATAAACTCTGTCATCTGACCCAAGCCCACCCACCTTGAACTATCCAATCACAACCATAACTATATTTACATTACTCTCGAAAATTGCTAACACTAACAACAAGATGCTGGTCGTTTATATCACCTCACACGTGTTCGGTTCTTTTAAACGAGCAACAGCTGATACCCCATCCCACAGCAGTCACCAAACCCAAGAAATAAAGACACCGACAACTTTATTGGCTTTAAAAGGGGACATAGATTCATTAATCAATAACTGATGCAAAATTAGTAATTGTATTTGACAATAAAATTTAGGGTTGAGACAGGTGGCAACTAGCAGGTGTATGTCACCTCAGGAAATTTAGAATGACAACCGTAGTCATCAACAAGGTGCCCCCCCATACCCCAGCTCCACCTCTTCAATGCATACCTGAACTTGTGTGAGGAAACAGATCAGGCCCTGTCACTGGGCAGGTGACCTGATGTTAACTCGAAGGGTGCGCCTCTGCCCAGCAGACATTTCCCCCATCTTTTTTCACTGCGCCACATAATGGTGACACGCCACCTCTACCATTACAGCGAGGTACTTTTAAGAATCCTCGCCCGCCACCGAACAACCCCTCACAACCTCTAACAAACCTTGAACCAACACCCAATTACCAGCATCAGACAAATGCACACCATCATCTCTATAGAGATCTGGACAAATATGTGTCAACTGCGGGTGTACAACAACATGTCCCCCAGTGGAATGCACAAAACTAGCAACAGCCCTATTTAATTGCTTCCTAGCCCTATCCAACTTTTTAATGGATCCGAGAACCTTCAAAATGCATCTCAGAATTATCTGAGACCAAACGATGGGCAACAAAGGAAACAGGGAATGAATAGCTGCTCAAAACATGTTTGAATAGCCCATTATCCAGGCCATATGGCCATGAGGCAATAAAATAAACAAATAACCTATATTGTTTTATTAATATGTGTGATGAAATATTTGTTAATAAATTGTTTTTTTATTGATAGAATTACCATATCCAGTGTTTTAGGTAGTTTTTTATTTTATATTTTTTTTTACTTTTTATTTATTTTATTGTAAATCTATTTTGCGCCGGAATCTCTTTTTTTCTTGTTTATACTTCTACAGCTCCTTTCCTGGCTGCATTCTTTGTATTTTTTAGGTGTTTTATATTGCAGCTTTATTTTGTCCTAAGCGCCAGCCTGTGTTTTAAATAACTCAAAACGTCAATAAAGAGAAAAGCGCAATTCCATACAAGGTTCAAAAACCAACTAACAACAATTATCACAAAGAGACCACCCTTGCAACAATACAAGGGAAGGACAAAAGGGAAAGGGGAGAGGGAAAATGGAAATAAAGTGAAAACCAATGAGGGTGAACAACTCCTGAAACCCTCAGAGTCTCCAATAGCTAATCAGAAGACCCTACTAAGGGGGGGGAAACAGGAGAAAATCCCACCATGTCCCCCAAAGGCGAGCGATCAGATCTAGCTCACTTTAGCTCCCTTACCACCTAACACTAATTAACTCACCTCATAACTGGGCTTTAAAAAAAGAAACAGGTCAACATTCACCATAAGGCGCATAAACTTTTTGTACTGCATTCCTTCAGAATACTGAACTGTGTTTTAAATACGGACTTTTAGTGTGTGTAAGAGGTATAAAGGTTGATGAGCGCAGCACAACCAAGGTTACTTCAAGTGACCCAACGTATCTGTAAATTTGTATACAATCTGGGGTTGTATATTTTCTCTGTGCAATTGCAGCTTTCTTCCATCATATACCGATTATTTGTGCGCTGGGATTAAATTTTTCTTGACTTTGATGTTTTATTTCTGATTGTGAAATCTCCAAGGGCCTACCTTCATCTTTGAATATTACAAGCTGACACAGCTGGAAGTGCACCTTACCACATAGTGTACAGAGTGCCATCCTTTTACGAATATATACATATGTACATACCATCAGTGTAAATTCAAATGAAGGGGCGGGGGTATCAATATGACACCTGTAATCATGCTTTGGAGGCAAAAAGAGGCATTTAATTTGGACAGAATGGACTGGGTTTGGCCATCACGTACATAAATCCATTACGCATGTCGGTACTTACGCTAGGAAAAGTTAAGGTAGGGTTTGGGCAGTGTAAAATGGCCAAAGTACGTACGTACACCTAGGGGAGTGCATAGAAATTATGCGAACATAAATACGCTACGCATTCTAACACAACTATCCCATAGGTCTTGATTTACCCCCATGTCAGTAAAGGCTCCAGTCTTAATGTGGTACTTTTATTGCTTTTTGGAGTTTGAGTGGTTAATTCTTAAAGATCTCTGGACCGTATTCACACCTAAGAAGCTAGCAGCAAAGCCAAAGATCATATATAGAAAATCAAACAACCTGAGGAATCTCATAGCTCCCAGTGCCCTCCGCGAGCCCAAAAGAGAACAACAAACGTGGCTAGGGGAGAATACACCAAGTTTTTACCACTGTAATAGATGCTAAGCCTGCAAGACCTGCTCAAGTATTAGCACCAATTCCACCACCACGTTTGTCTCCAAAGTTACTAACAAAAACTTCAACATCAAAGAGAAGATTACCTGCAACACCAAGGGCGTTATATACCTACCATTAGGTGCCTGAAGACAAGAAATTCTGAGCACATTGCTAACATCTGGAAAGGCACAGATAACCACAGCATTCTGATCCATTTCAAGGAACATCACAATAGTGATCCCACGGGACTCGCCTTCACAGCTATCAAGAAAGTTCTAAAAGGAGGAGACTTCACAGTTACCATAGCCAAGTAAGAAGCCAAGTGGATTTTCACTATGAAATGCTTGACACCCAATGGCCTTAATGTAGACCTGGACCTAGGCTCCTTCCTGGCAAAGACTAAGTCCCATCATCCCCCCTTCCCCTCTTCCCCCCCCCCATTTCTTCATGTTCCAACACCCCC
>WWET01002597.1:171657-182204 GCA_011038615.1 Limnodynastes dumerilii | reverse complement strand
ATCTTTTTTGTTTCAATTCATTCATCCATCCATCACATGATACTTCATATAATTTTTATTTAATTTTTATTTTTCTATTTATTTTTTTCTTCCATCTTTTTCATTTTTTTCATCATTTTCATTTTTCATTCTCATCTCTTTCACTTTTTCATTAGTTTCACCTTTTTAATTTTTAATTTTTCTATTCCATTTCTTTCCTTTCCATCTTTTTCCCTTCTTTTCCTCCTCACTCTTTCTGCTCTGCCTGCACCTCCTTTATAACTCCCCACATCCTCCACACCTGCATTCATCTTTCCCTTATACACAATCCTTCCTCCACTTTGCTATTATCTTCATATTTTTCCATACATAATTCGTCCACTTACATACATATTTCATTTACATTCATTTTCTTATATTTTCTATCTTTCACTTTCACATCACTTGACTTCAAACTCCATCCTTATTTCCAGTTCACATACAATCCCCTTTTTCTATTCTATTTTACTACATCCCCGGATGGGTTTTAATCTTGTAAGTTTTTAATTCAGGGGGAGGTCTTGGCCTAAAAGTTGCAACCAAAGGAATCTAATGGTTTTGGAGGAAGCCAGGAAAGATGATTAGAAGAATGATTAGTTTTATATATAGTTTAGAGATGACTGTGAACAAGAAAGCCTTGTTAAAAATATTACTTGGATTATATTCTATATGGGGTTCTAGTATATAGTCTAACTAATTGGATTTCCCAAAAAATGTTTTTTTCTTAATCTGAGGAGCACAAACATTAAATTGTGTAATAAACAGAATAGGGTTAGATTTACTATCCCAGACATGCTTTAAAACAAACACCCAAGATGGAGGTTGCTCAAATAAATCTATAAGGCAATTATACAGCAAAGGACTGATCCTGCACTATGGCTGCCGCCGTGGTTACGGAGGCCATATGCGTAAGATCGGCTACTTTACCAATCTGCGCATGCGCTGGCCAGATGATGCCCAGCGTAGTTAGGGAAGCCCGTTCCTTAGGATCGGTTGTCCCTAACTGTTGCATAGATACGGTTGAGGGGACGTTCCTCGCCATAACTACACAACAGTTATGGAAGGAAGGCGGGAGGAGGTAAGGAAATTAGGGCGGGAGGGTTTGGGCAGTGTAATTTCACACTGTTACACCGGCTGAAGTTAAGGTAGTAATGTGTGTAATTATGTGTGTAATTATGCCAGCCACAGGGGGAGTGTCGGGGAGAGTGCATGCCGATACGCTGCGCGTTATTACGCACAGCGCATTTGCGGAAGTCTGGATCAGGCCCCAGGTAAGGCAAGGGGAGTTTGTACAAATACAAAAAAAAAGGGCCTGGCACTCTAGTAATTACCCAGTAACAAACCATAACATTCTATCTTTAGAATAAAAGTCAGAGAACTAGTTACATACATCTGCAGATACATGGTAAGTCACCAGCAACTTACAAGGCTTCTCTGTTTGGTGGTCCTAACTCTAAAAATCAGAGTCCCAACTTTGGGTATCATGTATTTTAATTGAGAACTCACCCCTGGCAGAGGTCTCCAAGTCTTCAAAACATATACCCTAGGGGTGGATATAGGGAACTTAAGCTTTTACAACATGAAACATACTGGATAGTAACACTTAATACTGTCTCCCTCAGAGATCTTAATGAAGGGTTTGAAATTACCCCGTTCTTATAACACTCTCCTCGCTCTAGTCATTTGTTCCATATTACATACCAGTAATAGCCTCGGCTTTGGAGAGATCAGTATGGATCTTTAACTTTTTTTTGTGGCTTTAATAAAAAAAAAATCATTCTTCTCTTTAGTCTGTTGTAATACATTTAAAATTATAAAATGTATTATATTTTTGAATCTGTAGAATGTAACTAATATTCTCTATGTAGACAGCCCTTGTTTAAAACACTAATTGCTTATGTGTCTATATAGATTATATACTGCTCCTTTAAAAAGATTTTGCTGCTAAATCTCATCGTTATGTGTATTTGAATATTTGAATATTTATTTCTTTATGTAATTTTAATCTATGCATTTGCCGCCTACTAAATAGGTTAACTAAAGCGATATTGCTTACAGTTATGTGATTTTATGTATCGTAAAGGATCAGATTGCACTACACCAATCTACAATAAATAAAGCATTGATAGTAATTGATTCTAAAACACCCCCTGTCACCCACCATTTGATTGCTTGTGAGCATAAAATTAAAGACTTTCGTTTTATGCCCATTTACTATATCCCCCCTCTCAGAAGAGGTGGGGATAGGGACTTG
The DNA here is from genome assembly GCA_011038615.1 of Limnodynastes dumerilii. NCBI lineage: Eukaryota > Metazoa > Chordata > Amphibia > Anura > Limnodynastidae > Limnodynastes > Limnodynastes dumerilii. The sequence goes on along the minus strand of WWET01002597.1, from coordinate 179,932 downwards.
TTATTGTTACATAAAGAAGCAGAATTAATTTATAATTTAAAGTCTTTAACTCCTCATGGTTTGAATGAGGATTTACATTTTTCCTGTTTTCTTTAATGCATTTAGTCAATGTATAGATTTTATCTATGTGCGTTTTCTACATTTTTTGGGAAATAACTAATTTGTGTCTAGGTTCTTTAATGTTATAATAAACCAATCATGCTTTGTCAGGTATCCGCTATGTTTTTGCAGTTAATGCATGCTGGGTCTCGTAGTTTCACAACACCTGGAGTGTCACAGGTTATCCAACAATGACCTATACTAATATCTTGCATCATTTTGTTTTACCAAGTGGCATAAAAATTGTGAAAAGAGTTACTGAGTTATATTTCCTCTCAAACAAAAGTGAGAGCAACTTGCTATTTATATATTTTAACAGATTTCATATAAAAAAATTGTTGTCTACCCATGACGCTTCTTATTTTCTCTTTTATATATTAGTTATTCAGAGATGAATTTAGGAAATTGGGAACTGCTCTTAAACAGGTGGCAAATACTGTGACTTTTTCTGAAGTGCTGCCAGTACACAGATATCTCTTCATTGTCTATTCTTCATTTTTAAAGTTAATTAAGTCAATTGGTGCTATTGGCATGGGTATCTATAAACAATCATCGGTATTGTTGTTCTATACTGAAAATTAATAATTAATATCCTAGAGAATCATAATTGAAGGAAAGAAGGTTCCATCAAATACACATAAAACATAATTAGTAATCTAGAGAAACAGGGAGGGGGGAGGAGGAATTTCATATCACACCCTTCTTTACATACATGATTTCGAAATATGTAAAAGCCAAAAGAGGATGTATATATACGTTCAGTATAATCATAAAAATGGGGTCACATCAAAGGATTCATTTAGCCCCGTTGGTGTCATTGTTTTTAAAGTTGACACCCAATACATCTCCCTTTGAAGTAGGCGTTTAATCCTATCTCCACCCTTTTTGTCTTTGGGGACATGTTCTATGGCTTTGATGCACATAGTTGAGGGACATGCACCATGATGGTTCAAGAAATGGCGTGACAGGCTATGATTTGTCACCTTATTAATTATGTTACGTTTGTGTTCTAGGGCACGTATTTTAAACACTCTCTTTGTTTGGCCAACATAACTCAATCCACAAGCACATGTGATCAAATATACCACGTGTGTGGAATTACAATTCATGTATGTATTGATTTTAAACACCTTCTTTCCTTCATTACTCTTAAAGCTTGAATGGTCCCTCTGTACATACCTGCACATCTTGCAAGTACCACAGAGGAAAAAACCATTAGGCTTAAATACAGATAAAGCTCTATCAATTTTAGGTGAAGGCAAGAAACTTGGGGATAACCAGGATTTCAAATTCTTGGCCTTACGGAATCTAACTACAGGTTTATTCGGAATTATTGGAGCTAGTACAGGATCCAATTTTAACACTGACCAATGTTTACTCATTAGTTTCTTAATGTTACCTCCTAATGAGGAATAATCAGTAATTAAAGCACAGTTATTTTTATCCTCCATTCTTTGATTTCTAGTTTGATATTCCAATAATTCGTCTCTATTTTTAGACCTGGCTTTTAGATAGCTATTATGGATTAACTGAGGAGGATAACCCCTTTCTGTAAATTTAGAAATTTAGACGAGAGGTTAGTGACGAGGGGCCGGATCCTAACCTACGGGCACCTAATGGCCGCCCGAAGTCAGTACAGCCGCCATCGGAGCAGGGAGTGCACATTACGTGTCCAGATTCCTACCCTAACTTACAGCCGCATAGCTGATTGTAATGGGGAAAACCCCCTTTTCATAAGAGCCGCCGGCCGTAACTTTAGTTACGTACCACGGCCCTTACGGTGTCGTATGAAGGTTGTGCGCATGAGCACAACCTTCAAAACAGGGGAATTACAGGCGAGCTGCACGTAATTCCGCTGTTGGCTGTTTCTCAGGATCCGGCCTGAATGGTGGGGCCATGCACACCAGGGAGTTTATCTGTTACTCTGGTTAAATCCTTAACCCTGCGTTACCATTCAGGCTTGACATGATAGGAGAAATATGGCCAACTTCTCTCATACAGATTTTCTTCTGTGTTCTGACAGAATAATCAGTCATGTTACCTCTTCCTGGTTGACTGGGAGTGTTTTGGGGTTGAGGGGGACATTCAATGGCAATATTAAGTTTGTTATTACTCAAATAATAAAGGCCAATAATCTTCTGAATGGCTGTAGCAGGCTCCAAGTTGTATGCCATTTAATGAGATACTGGGTGAGATGTAAGTTTGCTTGTGTGTGTATATAAATATACATATATAAGTGTGCTCTCTTGAGTCAGATATCCTGTTATACCCATACACAGAGTTCAATATTAAGATTTACAAAGATGCGGGTTTGGAAAAGTGGAGATGTTGCCCATAGCAACCAATCAGATTTTAGCTGACATTCTCTATTATGTAAAAAGAAAGTGAGAACTAGGATCTGATTGGTTGCTATAGGCAACATCTCCACTTTTCCAAACCCACAGCTTAGTAAATCTTGCCGCAAGTGTCCAGAAAGCAGAACAGCATCTGCTGAAATGCAAACAGCTCCATACTACAATGGGGCAGATCCAGAACAACGCTTGTGAGCGAATTTACGTGTGGCGGATACATATAGTAGCGTTTTGTAAGTACTGCGGATGCGCACCATAGAAAATACGCTCCGTAACATAGCGTAAATGTGAACGTATGGGCCAATCACGTATTTGTAGCGTAAATCCGTACGTATGGGCGTGCCAATTTTACGTGAGTCAAAAATACATCTGAAATACGCCATGTAGGCGGGGGTTTGTATTTAAAGTGTACAGTATGGGCGTGCTTAGCTGCGTAAATACGTGTTGCACATCAGTACGTGAGCGGATGACATCGGTTACGTGGGCAAGAGTTAAGGTAGGGTTTGGAAAGCGGAACTCGGACAAAATACGTACATTTAAGGGGTGTGCCTAGGGGAGTGTATAGAAGGTACGCACGCGTAAATACGCTACGCTAGTAAACGGATTGCAAGCGGAGTTCTGGATCTACCCCAATGCTCCTTCCCTATGTGTTTCATCCCCATTGAAAAAGTCTTACAACAAAACGTGTAGGAGGTAGCTTGGCTGATACTGATTCTTATATCATAATATATATATTATAAAGGCACAGTCGTGCCCTTATATTAAGGTTGACTATAATAAACAGCATTCCGTCATTGACTTTCGGTTAGAGGGGGGGCATGGTGTTTGAAGGACTGTAGCTCAGAAATTATTTTACGCATTTAGATAACATTTTCAGAATCGTCTCTCTGTGCTGCATGACAGAATTTAAAGTTAAATAATAAAACATGAAAAAAAATGGAATAGGTTAAAGTGGAAAATGTGACAGTTTTTTCCAATTCCTGTTTTAAAAGGTTACATTACATTGAAAATTAACTGGGAAGACAGAACTCAGTGTAGAGGGGGTCTTTTCACTAGCTGTTTTTTTTTGTTAGGGAGCTGATGTTTCAGCTTTGTACAAATATGAGATAAGCCACCAGCCACCGTCAAGGCCTTTCTGTATATGGTGGTCCTAACTCTAACAATGAGAGTCCCAGTATTGGGTCCCATATATATGTTTATAAATTGAGAGCCAACTTACCTAGAAGACACCCATGGGCAGACTAGATGGGCCATGTGGCTCTTATCTGCCATCACTTTCTATGTTTCTATGTATTGGATAGAGAAGGTGGTAGCGCTCGGATTAAGTGAATCTCTATTTTTATGTCCACAATGCTTACATTGAGTCTATTGCTGATGTAGAGAGAAGTAAGGGGTTAACCCCTTACTTCACTCTACATCAGCTATAGACTCAATGTAAGCATTGTGGACAAAATAAATAGAGATTCACTAGATCTGAGCGCTACCACCTTCTCTATCCAATAACTATTGTACACTTTGAAGTATTGGTTGGGACACTTCACAGAAGGCAGCAGCCAGATCCTGCACAACCCCCTCAGAGACTTGGAGCGCCAATACCGTATTTTTGCATTGTACCTCTTTTATACATTGTTCTTACGTGGCGTGTGTCAAAATTAACTATTTTTTAGACCGAGATCAAGCGCTGTATCGTTTGTTTTTCAACTATTGTGAGTTTAATTATTGACATTTGATATTATTGGCATTTATCTTTAATTAATGCAAATAATATTTAAGGATTGTGGTTTGTAATAAAAATGTGTGTGTGTGTATAAATATACCCAAAAATATTACCAATTTATCTGTAGCCAACACTACCAACAACTATCTAGACATCATATCACAGTGTGGGGTCCATATCAAGGAACGCATATCGCAATCTCCCGAATGTTCATAACACAGTTCCATAATATCAATAAGTAAAGCATCACCAGATGCTGAGTAGTGGAGCAGAGGAAATGCATAAGAGGTAGAGGTATGGCAAACATATCCAGTCCTGACAGCCATATCAGATGTAAGTCATCAGGGAAAAAAGTAAAGTTGCAGGACCGTATTCACACTTAAGTATATGTAGAATCTACGTTTGTATTTTTACGATCAAATAAACTGCGCATACACAGATCCCAAATATTTGCACTTAAACTATGGCCGACTGATTCACATACATGGAGGTTAGACTTAGGACTGATGCCTGCATCATCACAGAACGAGTCTGGCATGCATGGCTAGAGGGGCAAGACTCTTAATTCTGCACACAGGCTACTACAGTATGGGCGTTCTAATAGAGTTAGGACTGATTCACAAGTAGGAGTGCCTTGTGTAAAATAACATACGCACAGGAAAAGTTAAGGTAGCCCTCGACCATTCGTAAGTTGAAGAACCGCATTGTTTGCCATGCGTCTTCTACTTAGTTCAGTCAACACCTGCTGCATGTTTATAATCAGTGGATGTGTGTTTTTAAATTAAACAAATAAAGGATTGTTTATTTAACACAATGCTGATTTTACATTTTGTGCAAGACTAACATTGTAAAGGTGCCATTATTTGGTTAATATTTGTGAAAGTTTATTTTTATATTTTATTTACTTTTAATTTTGTGAACAACATTACTTATATTTAACTGTATTGGTTGGTTGTTGTCATTTAAAATTTTTAAAAACATATTTTTTAAATGTTATATGAAAGTCTTGAATGTAGTGGATCATTTTATTTATAACTTCATGCAGTATGCGTTTATGTGTATTGTAAAGTATGTCATGATTAATCTTATATCAAGTTGTATTTTTAATGGTTACTTTTGTTAATATATGTTAATGAGAGTACAAGCTGTTTTTATTAAAAAAAACAAAAAAAAACTTTACTATTCCAAAGTCTAATCAATGCATTTAGTTACGTTTCTTTGAATCATAAGCAATTTTAAGCACCAGTATGCACAACAATTCAAAGCTAATAAAGGGATGGAGCCAGTGGAGCTTGTGCTCCAGTGCTGGCAGACCAAAGGGGTGCCACAAAGCACAAACAAGAGTCAACTCCAGATGCCTAAAATACTAGCATTACATGTGGAATAATATTAAGGGTTTAGAAAGGCCAGTGTGCCATTCCCTAACCCTAATATAAATCAATATATTATAGAATGTGTTATTCCCATTGCCATAGTATACCCCAAATGTGCTTTATATAGTGTGCCATGACCATAGATGTGTAATGGAAGGGAGACAGGAAGGGGGATGTACAATGGATTAGAGGTAGAGAAAGAGATGTGTAAATGTAAGGGGGACTGGGGGATACCCATGTGTACGAAGGAGGTGCAAGGAGAGGGAAGTGTATTAGAGAGGGGGCACAATAAGGCAGGTATGTCATTAGGGAGAGAGACTGAAAGGCAGATGTTTAACAGAGGAAGGGAAATATGTAATGGGGGAGAAGGGGGAAAATGTGTAACATTAAGTAAAAACAACACTTCATTTTATCTAGCAAATGATAGGGAACACCCTCACCCTGCTCAGTGGTGTATCTACCATGGGTGCAGAGTGTGCAGTGCACACGGGCCCCCGCAGACAAGGGGGCCGCCCGTGGCACTCAACCTGCACCCAATGGAAGATCCCAGTACCACCTATTTCTGTACAAATGGTGACGGTCTCCAGCCTATTTCTGTACAAACGGTGACGGTCTCCAGCAGCCTTCCGTTCCCAACAGTGCACTGCGCGCGGGTGTCACATGGGGATGTCAGGCGTGCGTGCACTGCGCAGCCTCATGCTCCTCTTCTGTTTGCAGAGCGTGAGGCTGCGCAGTGCACTGTTGGGAATGGAAGACTGCTGGAGACCGTCTCCGTTTGTATTGATATGGATGGGGTTGAGAAGAAGAAGAGGGGGGCCCGTCTTGGGAGGGGGGGGGCCGTCTGAGGAGGAGGAGGGGGGGCCATGTGGGGGTCTGCACACGGGCCCCTTCATTTCTAGAAACGCCCCTGACCCTGCTCAGTGGCACACTACATTAGGGGAGGACGGGGTTGGAGGCGTCATAGCATTCAATTGCTCTGGGTGCCATTAATCTATGCTACACCTCTGGGTGACCCATAAATATTTAAGTATATGCATGCAGTATTCTCTTCTAATGATGACAGGAACGCCTTCTGTTTTGACACTCATGCAGCTTGTCTTATTTTACAGATATAATGATATAATCTGTTACTGGTTAATGGCAGTGTTGCTGGGGTATTTTCTTTCCTTTGTTTCTGTTGCTAGCAGTTTACCCCTTCCTTGCAGCTGTTTGCATTAACCTATAAATTAAACTGAGCAACTTCCATTTAGTTTATTCAGCTTGTGCAAAGTTTTAGATGACAGGTATTTATTATCCAAAATTGTACTTTGGTCCAGGTTTCATAGCAGATTATGATGATCCCTTATCCTCAAATCCTCAAACTTGTCCCTCAAGACTGGACCTTCAGTTGGTAATCTATTTTGGAGGTGTCCTGCTGGACTTGCTCTTGGAGGACCGATTTAAACACCAACAGGACTTAACTGTCTGTCCATTTACTGGCAAGCGTTCTGTCATATTCCTCTGCCATTCTATGAGCACAGAGGACCAATACTTTGGGCAGGTTGTTAGTCAGTCTCTGTGGCAATATTGAAACAGCAGATGGTGTTTCACAAACACAGGTACACAGAATAAACATGATTTTCATATAGTTTGGCTTGGGTTTTGCTGCTTTCTTGTCTGGTGAACTTTTAATGTCAGTATACAATGGGCAAAAGCTGCAATGCTCCCTATCTCTCTATTACAGTGGCCAATTCCACATATGCCTGAGGATTCATTTGCAGTGCTCCCCCTTGTAGCCATTAATCCATTCCTATTCAATGGTCAATAGCAAGAATCTTAATCTTTCTGACTACAGAGGTCTTTGCTCCTATGCTGCTGCCAACATTTACATTTGTTTGGACTGGAAAGTAGAATCTTGCTGTCCTTAGTTCCAGCCATGATTAAGCCCATGTTGCAAAACGTATGTCGACGGTAAGGATATTTTGAGGTGCACCTCAGTCTCCCATTTCTTCTTTTAACTTAATTTTGTATCATGTCCACTGTAAATTGTTACTGCCTGGCCTCTCTCCTATATGCTACAGTATTTGCTGCACTTCAATGTGTGTTATGTGTACACTACAGGCTGAATTACTAATAGATCGAATAGAGACATTTGATTTCTATGACATTCATACCTCTGTATCTAGAGTTGTTTTAATTGAACTTTGGAACAGTACAGGGTTTTCTCTAACTTTTCATAGGGGAGAGGTCCTACCATGAGTTGGTTAGGCACCACCAACTGTTCCTTATCATATGTTTTCTTTCCCCCTGCTTTCTTATTGATATATATAACATTTCTCTAGCCCAAACATATTACTGCTCATGCCACTATATGTGATACTATTATTGGTATTTACAGTGGTCATTAAAACTTTTTATTATTGTATATTTTCACTTTGGCTATATTTTGCCTTTTAATTCCTAATACAGTATAATAAAAGTTACATTTAAAATAAAAACTTATTCTGTGACCTGAAAATGGTTCTGCTTTGGCTGATTGATTTCCTGTTATTGGCAAAGTTATTATTGTATTATGCTTTTGAGATACTTACCTCTTACAGTATTGATGGTGCTAGTGCACTTGTAATTGCTCCTCCCTTCCTGTACCTGTGTTTTTAAACTGTTAATAACTACACAATTGAAGTTCTAAACCATTAAAGTGCACAGTGTCCTGGTTCCTTGGCAACAATGATAATGTTGCACCTAACACTATATAT
>WWET01002597.1:154018-170076 GCA_011038615.1 Limnodynastes dumerilii | reverse complement strand
GGTTTAGTTTACAATATAGCTATATTGGGTTAAGCTCACCTGCCCAGCGTCAAGGCACCTCCTGTAGGTGAGTCCCTATATTACTTTGTATATTTATGCAGCATATATCATATCTGATATATGCTGCATAAATATACAAGAAATATCTTTTACAGATAACAATATAGAAGATTAAAATAAATGGGGGAACTCACTCATATTTACAATACAACATAAGTAAGTGATCACAGATACATTGTAAAAGGATGAATTAAAAACTCTAAATAGAAAACGTATAAAAATGTGTAGAAATATAAGTGCTAAGTAATTAATTAAACCAATGTAAAGGTCCCAAATTAGTAAAGTGCCAAATAAATAATGTCATTAAAAGATAAAAGTGAAATAATTCATAGTGAATAAACTTATATTATATATCATAATCCGATACAGTAAGTCATAGTGAACTATATCTGTAATTGGGATCCAATCCCTAGAAAAATACATTTAAAACATAGTAAAAAACATATATTTAATATAGTGAGGAAGGGGCTCTCCTGAGGTTATAAGTTCATAATTCTAGAAAAGGGGCTGAAAAATGATTGTTGGGAAGAATGGTAAAAAAAAATTTCAACATTTATATATAATGATGTGGGTTCCTAAAATACATAAAATAAATAAAAACCTAAAAGAAAACTATGAAAAAAGATCAGAGGAAGATCACAGATACAAGGATAAAATAAAATAAAGAGGATTATCATTCTAAGGGAACCAATAAAATCCCACTCCAACATAAGGTTGAAAAGCAACATGGCGGAGAATAATAAAGCCTCATACTTACCAGAACTTCCTTATGATACCAGGTCTTACTTGGAGGTCCCCCAACCAAGTACTGGCAAGGCCCAACCCTGTATTGCTTCCAAGATCGGACAAGATTGGGCCTATCCAGTGTGGTATGACTGTAGGAAAATTATAAGAAAAATTTGAAGCATAGCAATCATTTCTCAACCCTAATCTACTAAAACACAATTACTTTGGTATCAAATGAACCATTTTAATTCAAAGTCCTGGTTCAGTCAGTTTGGTTCCAAGGAATTTAATACAAAAAATGGTCCTCATCTCTGCCTTAGCCAGAGATGTGTTATCCTTAAATTTCCTCCATTTAAGGTCAGTTAAAAATCTATTCATGTTATGGGAAAAATATATCTCTACACTACCCCCCTCTATACAACTGCAAATACATAATTGTTTTCGTTACGTGGCCTGGTATGAAACTAGACTGTTGCTGGGGGATCCCCTATTCCAAATGTAGAACCGCCCGATAACTTGAGGTGGAGATGGGTGAGAGGTCAAGGCCCGAGATCAACCTATTTCTGTGTTCTTTTACCATATTGTACATGCCTTAATATTGTGCTGCTATGTAATAACTGTACCAACATTGTTATCAGTACTATGTTATTTTGATTTGTTGAGATTGCTCCAATAAAGATAGTTTAAAAAAAAAAATTTCCTCCATTTCCCTTTTAGATGAGATGAGAGGGCATGGGTAATGAGGCCTTTTTGAATGTTTTGAAGATGTTCTGACCATCGGACCTTAAGAGGCTTGGTAGTCCTTCCCACATATTTTTTCTTGCATGAACACTTTACTACATATATAGCATTATTAGAGTTGCATGTAATAAATAGTTTAATAGGAATTGTCTTGTTGTTACTTCTAGATATGAAGTTATCCAATTTTTTTACAGAATTATTATTTAGGCAGTTTCTACACATAAGACAGCTTCCACAGCGATAAATACGTGATACATGTAAGGTCTAAATCTGTAAGGCTCCTAAAAGCTGACCTAACCAGTTTGTCTTTGATAGGAGGAGCTCTACAGTAGATGAAGCAGGGATTCTCATTCAAAACTTCTGAAAGCTCTTGATCCTTCCTAAGTAAATGCCAATGTTTTTTGATAATGCCCTCAATGGTCTTATGTTATGAATTATATCTATATATAAAGGGTATCACCTTCATTGTGTTATCATACTTATTGTTTGATCTCCTAGTGGAGGACAGGAGATCAGGCCTTTATGTCTTATAAACAGCATCTATATCTCTATCCAGACTGGAAATGGTATGTTCCTTACTAACAAACTGTTGTTTCTTTTTATCAATATAAACCCTACTGACATCTCCCTTGGTATAATTCCTCTTAATTCTGAATTTATTGTCCTTTGGGAATTCTTAATTAATTGTCCTTTGGGAATATTCTGTAACCAGGAGGAATGATGGTGGCTGGTAACTGGAATATGTAAATTAATGTCAGTAGGTTTGACAAAGTTTCAAGTATGATTCACATTATCCTCTATATATATTTATATTGTTAAATCTAAGAAGTTAACGGATATAGTTGCTGATATCAAAAGTTAGTGAGATTTGTAAATTATTGGAGTTAAGGCTATCACAGAAAGTTTGTAATGCTGATTCTGATCCTCCCCATATGAAGAAAAAAATCATCAATATAGTGTCGCCATAGTACCAGGTCCGCCCCTGCTAGTGGGAGAATGGTATTTTCCCAATGTGCAAAAAACATATTAGCATAGCAAGGGGTGAACAAAGTACCCATGGCGGTACCCTGTAATTTGAGATAAAACTGTCCATCAAATTGAAAATAATTATTATTGAGGATAAATTCAATACCCTCTAAGATGAGTTCCTGTATATCTTGGTCTAATGAAGAGGAATTAAGAAAATATCTGACAGCTTTTATCCCTTCTGAATGGGAAACGATGAGTACAGGGACATGACGCCCGCTGTAACCAATCTATATCCTTTCTTCCATGTTACTTCCTTCAAAATATTTAATACATTGGAGGTATCTTTAAGGAAGGATTTTATTTCTTTCATAAAGGGTTGAAGGTGTGAATCAATAATCATAGAAAGATTAGACGTAATTAAGTGGGGCGTCTAGCGGGGTGGGTCAAACTCTTATATACTTTGGGAAGTATATAAATCACAGAGATACATGATTCTGATACTGATATACTCTCTCGTTTTTGGACATAGTACATTTGTTCAAAAACTTAGTGAGAAATTGATCCAAAGAGGTATGAAGTTTCTTAGTGGGGTCTCCTTTGAGTTTTTGTCCTGAAGTTGTCATTCTACCTCTGATACATAATCATTTTTATTATGTATAACAACCTCTCCCCCTTTGTCCACTGGTTTTATTATTAAGTTGGAATTATTGGCTAGATCTTTAAGGGCCTGAGTTTCTTCTCTAGTTAAATTTCTCTGATAAGATCTAGGTGGTTGGTTGTTTGTTAAATTGTTGTAAATCCCATGTCACTAACATTAGACTCAACTTCCTTACAAACTTTTGAAGGTCTATGTAAACATCAAAACTATTGGCCTTATTTGGGGGTGCAAATTTTAATCCCTTTTCTAATATGCATTTTTCTACTGCCGAGAGAATATGTTCACTCAGGTTGAAGATTTTTGTATCTGTTGCATCTACCTCTACATTTCTAATCTGTGTATTAGTCTGAATAGGTTAGTTTCCTCTAATTTTCCTTTTTTCCTATACATTTTCTTTTTTTCTTTTTTATTGCCACCCCTGGAACCCCTCAGTTTAATAGGGTTGAGTAGAACTATCTTCCTCTCCTTTGAAAATCCACTGGAAAAGGGTAATTATTGTTATACCTCAGATCATCCAGAGACTCATATCTATTGTTATCATAGAAATAAGGGGGTTCTGGATGTCTCCAATCTTTCTGACCTCTTTGTTTGTATGGGACTTGTTGTCATCTAGGGGAATTATGGTATATAGGTACAGGGTATCTATCCATATGGGAATAGTATTCCCTTTCTCTATAATCATTATAATGTTTAAATTCCCTAGGGGGATATTAATAGTTGTAATTATATCCCCTTCTCTCATTCCTAGTATATTGTTCGTAGGGGTAAGTATTTTTGTGGTATGTTTTCCATCACGTGAATTAAATAATTGTTTTTACATTCTCCGCTTTTTGAGCATTTTCATCCACGTTCTGGGAGACTGAGCTTGAAAACTTCACCATTTGAATCTTTTTTTTGAATTTTTTTTTATTACTTTTATTGCAATATAAATTAAATACAGCAGTCATGAATAAAACAAAACATTAAGTATGTTACACAGTCAATGATGAAACATAATAGATATTATTCAGCATAATTATAACACAGATATATACGTGTCCAACAAGTCCTTACAAATGAAGGAATTTAGGAATTGGAGCTCTGGGCATATAGAATACATTGTTCATTATTCAGTTTTCGGTTCATGGTGGTAGAGGGATAGGAGGATCGTTTAGCAAAGCCATTCTCTCAAACCAGGTAGTGGCCCAGATGCATGTGTGTATTTGTTTTTGAATTGTATTGCTTAAGGTGGTAACATATCGCTCCCAAACTGTAAAGCGGTTTTTAACTGACTTCTCTTTTGTTAGCAAGGCTTCAAGCCATTCCATTCGGATCAGATAGTATAATTTCTCTCTGAACATTTCAATTGGCTCTATCCAGTTCTGGAGAATACACTTCCGGGCCATTGCTAAGATAATGGTTACCATGTGTTTATTTTGTTTAGAAAGCTTTTGGGCATGGTCTAGGTACCCCAGTATCACCCACTCAGGTGTAAGCTGCAGATAGTCTAACAAATGGGAATTGGAAAATAGATGGACCTGTCTCCAAAACCTACGTATCTGAAGACAGTTCCAGAAGCAGTGAAATAATTATGCATCACTTCCCCCACACTTCATACAATCATTCATGGCAAAGAGACCCATTGCATACCGTCTTTCAAGTGATAAGTATCCCCAATGATAAATGTTTAACACGATTTCCCTGTAAGTATTGGCTTTCAAAATAGTAAAGGAGAATTCCATTGTTTTTAGGATCTGGTCCATTGTAAGTTGAGGGAATATGGTCAGCCAGCAAGAGAGGCCAGACTGTATTTTGGAATGATCTAGCAACACTCTTGGGATGTGGTAATGAAGAGATATTGTACCTCTTTCTTTGGGCAGATTGGGCTAACAACCTGTCTATCTCATTGCCCCAGTCATCTGGCTTTAAATGACGAATGACAGCCTGGGTATAATGTATGGCTTGATGGATTGCAAAGGATTGTATTGAAGGGATGTCATATGCTTCCTTTATCTGAGAAACCATCCTCTGCATTTGTATATGTGGAAAAGCTAGATCACGTATGCATGTTAATTTCTTGGGTACCCATTTATCAAAAGGATGTGTAGCTTCTCTATTTTGAAAAGCTGGTTTGCGTAAAAGGGGTAGAAATAGGGAGTGTTGGCAATTTAGACCATTCCGCTTTCTAATGACTTTCCAAGCAGACCACACAGACATCAGAAGTGGATTGTCCTGAACCTCTTGTGAGAGATAGGACTGTCCGCAATGTAAAAAAGAAGTAAGGGAAAAATTAGGTATGAACGTCTGCTCAATTTTGGTGTTAGCATAATATTCTGTCTTATGTATCCAGTCATGCATAAATCTGACATTGCTAGCTTGACTGTAGAGTTTTAAATTTGGAAAGTTGAGTCTTCCGTTGTTACGATGCTGCTGCAATATGATAAGTGCAATTCTAGAGCGTTTTTTTACCCAAAATAAAATTGCGGAATACCCGATTGAGCAGACGTTCATCCTTTGGTGGAAGCCCTATGGGTAACATTTGCAGAGGGTATAAAAGCTTTGGAAAAATTATAAATTTAATCAAATTTGTACGGCCAGAATAGGAAAGGGGTAGTTTTTGCCATTTTGTCATATAGGCACAAGCATCTTTCATCAAGCTTTGCATATAATCGTTATATAAAGTATGATAATTTTTAGGAAGACACATGCCTAGGTAAGTCAATGAGTGGCTAGCCCATTCTATTTGAAAACAGTTTGCCCATTGTGGGCGATTTGATATCCCTAGCCACAGAGCTACAGATTTAGATTGATTAATCGTAAAACCAGATATTTGTCCAAAATCTCTAATGATATTAAATATCAACAGGAGAGAGTTAATAGGGTCTGAGATATAAAGTAAGAGGTCATAAGCAAAGACAGTTATTTTTATGATTTGATTGCCAATATTAATGCCTTTGAAGCCGGGTGTTGATTGTAGTAACCGCAATAGTGGGTCCAGAGCCAAATTGAATAGTAGGGGGGAAAGAGGGAAACCCTGTCTGGTTCCCCTAGACATATTCACAGGGTCACTCCTATTGCCATTGATTAATAGATTTGTACTAGGATTGTTATAGACAAATCCAATAAAAGTTGCAAATTTTTCACCAAAATCTCTATATCTAAATATATCTTGTAGGTGGCCCCAGGATACTTGATCGAACGATTGATTTTCAGCATCTAGGCTTAGGATCATTCTTGATGAATTAGAGGCATGGTTGATTTTAAAGTCTATTATTGCAGCCAATGCAGTGCGAACTGTTTTGACACAGTCCCTGCCATGGACAAACCCCAATTGGTGTGTGGTCAGAAGAGAAGGGAGGATGGATTGTAATCTGTTTGCTATAATTTTTGCCAATAGTTTAAAATCCTAGTTCAGAAGGGTGATAGGGCGATAAGAAGTTACCAGGTTTGCAGGTTCGTTGGATTTCAGGAGAAGTATGGTGTGTGCCTGATTAAATGGGGGATAATGAGGATGATCTGAATGTAATGTGTTGAACAGTGTGGTTAAAATGGGAGGTTATTTAGTAGAAGAATTTTATAAGATTCCGCCGAGAAACCATCAGGGCCCGGTGATTTAATATTATGTAAGGTGGCAATAGCTTTGTTGACCTCCTGTTCTGTAATACATGAGTTTAAAATTTCTTTTTGTGTGTTAGTAAGTTTAGGAAGGTGGCTTTGTAGAGAGTAGAATAGTATGAATGAAATTCTGTCTGAAAATCTCTCGTAGATGTATTTAGTTTATTTGTTGACTGGTTTAATATAGTAAGGATGTTTTTTTTTTTTTTTGTTTGTTTTTTTTTTTGTGATTTTGCCATGTTGGCAAGAAGGCGTCCTGACTTATTTCCCCACCTGAAAAATTTACTTTTTGTATAATCAAGATTAGTTTGGGCCTGCGATAGTAATAAACTCTCTAGCAAATGTTTTACAGATTTGTAATGAGAATATGTAGTTTCAGAGGGGTTCTGTGAATACATACTGAAAGCATCTATAACCTCTGAGTATAATTTATAATATTTGACTTGAAATTCCCTATTTCTCTGTCCCTGATATGAGATAATGTGGCCTCTAATAATTGCCTCTAATAATTGCCTTGGTTGCTTCCCAGAACAATATCGGATTCTCTTTTTGCTGATTATTATCCGATTCATATTCCATCCAATTAGTGGTCAGGGTTTGTTTGAAATTGTCCGAATTGTAGAGGTGGGATGGGAATCTCCATATTCTATCCCTGGGCATTTGGTGACTTGGTAAGATAGACAGTGAAATGGGGGCATGATCAGAGATTATAATGTTATGCAGGGGCGTAGCTAAAGGTTCATGAGCCCATGTGCAAAAGGCCAGCTTGCCCCCCCCCCCACCTACAACAAAAATATAATTTCAATCTGTTTACTCCATAACGTAGTGGAGCGTAGTGGGTAGTGGAGCGCAGCGCTCCTCAAACAGCCTGTATGATCAGGTCCACTGAAGACAGACGAGTGACAGGCTAGTGCACTGCAGGGTGACAGCTTCCTGTGTGCGCTCTGATTCACACTGTGCAGGGCGGGGTGGCACACTGCGGTGGGCGACACACTGCTCGCTGGACTCAGAATGAGCGTGGCACTATTGGTGAGTGGCAGGGGGGCCTGTGCTCAGAGGTGTAGCTAGCTGCAATGGTGCCCAGAGCACGGACATGTTGCAGCGCCCCAGTGCTGTATTAGGGGCATGGCCAACATGGGGGGGCATGCTGCATTTAAAAGGATAAAAAGAGGAAATTCCTAAATTGGCGAGAGTCCATTCTATTGTATTAATCATAACTAAAGAAAGTGAGATGCGTAGTTGAAATTGACACAATGCGTGAACAGTTGTTAAACAGATCTTAGTGCACATTTTAATGAAAATGTGACTGCCCGCCTGCAAGGTTACCTCATTTACACTTAAAAATAAAATTCTCTAATATGGTACTTACCTCCCTCTGTAGAATTTGCCTACAGATTATAAATTATTGATGGCAGGACCCAGCCACCTTTTAATACAACACAATCTATGTAACACAATCTATGTACCAAAATAAGAAATATAACTTACCGTCCCTCTCTCAGTGATAGGCTGCAAAGAAATGATTGGTTCACCCACAGTACTCTTTCTGTTATTTCACCTGGAACACAGGGGCAGCTGATTTAGAAGAGGATTTCCAAAGCAAAATAAAATATATCTGTAATAAAAATTAAAAAAAAACATCCCCTCCATTCTCTTCATCACCTAAAAAAAAGGTGGAAGTGCAACTCTGAATCAGCCCCTGAATCAGCATTGAATATTGTTAATCCTAAGGATATGCCATTAACTCATGGGCCGCTGCTGTGGGCTTGCCCCCCAGGCTAAAGTTTGCCAGCCAGCCCCTGCTCCCCATTCATCATGTCCCCTTCCCCTTTATAATTTCTCTATACCCTCATCATCTCCCCCTCCCAATTCTCTATCATTTCAATACCCCCTTCATCATCCTCCTCCTCTTCATTATCTCCCCCTTCCCATTCATCTCCACTTACTTATCATCTCCCCCTCTCAATTAATCATCTCCCCATTCTCATCCATCACCTCCCACTCTCCATTTTCTTTATCATTTCTCTAGCCCCTTCACCATCTACCCCCTCCTGTTCATCACTCCCCCTCTCCACTCATTTCTCCATTTTCATCACTCCTCCCCCTTCTCTTTATCATTTCTCTATTCAATCAATTTTCCCCTCCTCTTCATCAGCTCCCCCTCCTCTTTATTACTTCATTATCCCCATCATCATCCTTTTTTCCCCTTATCATCAACCCCCCCTGTGTTGGCCTCCCCCCTGTCATCTCATCGCTGTGCTGATTAAAAATACTTAAAAACAACACAATACTTACCTGTTTTATTCTGCAGCGTTTCCTCTTCTCCTCACCACGGCTCTTCTACTCATGCCTGTGACGTCATGACATCACACGCATGGAGATGGGTAATCAGGCCGCAGGAGTCCGGCAGCTGTTACATCTCTGACAGTCTGCTGGCTCTAGATGCACTGATTGCTAATCATTACACCTGAGCCGGCAGACTGGTAGAGACTTAACAGCTGCCAGAGTCCTGCGGCGCCACTTGTGCTACTCAGCATCCGGAGTCATGCTCCGCTTGCACCGCCCTCCCTACGCCCCTGCTTGTGCTGGGCCCCCCTAGCTAAGGGGCTCGGTCGCAAGTGCGACCGCTGTGACCCCTGTAGCTACTGAGGAAAAGGTGGTTGCTTACTTATATATAATCAATTCTAGAAAATGATCTATGAGCAGCTGAGTGAAATGTAAAAGAGTGATCAGTTGGGTTGCGTATACCAGGGGCTAGATTTACTAAACTCGAGATTGTCAAAATCGACACTGTTTGCTATTTTTTAGTGGAAATTTTGAAATCTCAGATTTACTAAAGGTGAGTTTTGCTATCAGATCATCAGAGATGGTTTTTTTCAAAATCGCCCTTATTGAGCTATCTGTGGCGATTTTTCCCATTCATGAGATACAAATCTCAGATTTACTAAGGTGCGAGTTGTAAACTCATTGTAGAATAGGATAAAAAATCGCCACAGATTAAAGAGGTGGGGGTGAGTGCCGATTTAATTGAAATCAGCACTCACCCCCTGAAAAAAACATATCTGCCTAGTTAAAAAATAAGTAATCTTTACTTTACATTGTTGCCACGGCTACCAATTAACCCTTAGCATGCTGTGCTATATGGTACCATAAGCAGTAGCATGGCAAGGGTTAACAGCAAGGGTCGGCATACAAAATCACCCAGAATGTAAATGACATGAAGCACTGTCCCCCGATCCTAAAATAAATGTTAAAATGTCCCCCTTTACTACAATAAATAACTAACTGTCCTCCGTGTCCTCCGTGTACTATATAATACAATATATGTCCTCCGGATAATAAATGAATAACTAACTGTCCTCCGTCTATAATATTAATATCTACATGATCCCCGTGCCATACGCAAATAACGAATTGTTCACCGTGGCATAAATAAATATGATCTAATCTGATCTGATCTAACTAAACCAATGGCCTCCATATACTGCAATCTATTCTATAACTCTCACCATTGACTTACCTTTAATTATGCATTGTGCCCCTTCCATCTTTTACACTAAAATGGAATGCTGTACATCTATATTATGTACAAAAAAATATGATACGATCTAAAACAATAAGCAAAACATAATAATCTGTATAATACTCACGTTTCTGAAGTCTTCAGTCTTGACAGGCGACGTTCTGCAGGCTGGCTCTTCCTTTTCTTCCTGATGGCCCGTGGGAGCAGCAGCGGCATCTTTGTTGTCCCTCTGGCGAATTAATCTACTCCGTAGAGGGACTATATTTACAAACTCTGACAGTCTGATATCCGAGTGTATAAATGTACTCCATGTACGGAGTATAATCATACTGAGGGGGGACTGGAGGCACATCTGGGGGAATACTGGGGGGGGCGGGAGGCACATATGGGGGAATACTGAGGGAGGGCTGGAGGCACATCTGGGGGAATACTCAGGGGAGCTGGAGGCGGGGGGGGTTCAAAGCATATATTTGCACATGGGCCTATGACTCACTAGTTCCGCCTCTGGTCACCTGTCAAGACTGGAGACTTCAGAAACGTGAGTATTATACAGATTATTATGTTTTGCTTATTGTTTTAGATAGTATCATAATTATTTCTACATAATATAGATGTACAGCATTCCATTTTAATAATTAACATGAATGTGACATGTTTATCATTAAAATAGGGGTTAACTACATGCTTAGTGTAAAAAATGGAAGGGACACAATTAATAATTAAAGGTAGGTCAATGGTGAGAGTTATAGAATAGATAGCAGTATACGGAGGCCATTGATTTAGTTAGATCAGATATGGAGGACATGTAATTATTTATTTATGCCACAGTGAACAATTAGTTATTTGCATATGGCACGGGGATCATGTAGACATTGGGCTGGATCCAGAACTTGTTAAGTGCATGAACTTAGTTACACCTGGGCTAAACCATGTTGATTTCAGGGGAGTCATATTACATCTGCTGCAAACAGTTTTAGAGTAGAGAGGTGATCTTTCCTATCCCAAGTCTAAATAACCAGTAAAGCTGGTCAGTATCTGTGTGCAGTAAGCAATTTAAAGATATATCCCTGCATGCAAAGTATACAATTAACTTGACTCCCCCTGAATTCAACATGGTTTAGCCCAGGAGTAACTAAGTTAATGCACTTAACAAGGTCTGGATCCAGCCCATTAATATTATACATGCAGTTAATTATTCATTTATTATCCGGAGGACATATATTGTATTATATAGTACACGGTTAGTTATATATTGTAGTAAAGGGGGACATTTTAACATTTATTTTAGGATCAGGGGACAGTGCTTCATGTCATTTACGTTCTGGGTGATTTTGTATGCAGACACATGCTGTTAACCCTTGCCATGCTGCTGCATATGGGACTATATGGCACAGCATGCTAAGGGTCAATTTGTGCCGCGGCAGCCATTTTTTTTTCTACATACTACATCGATGTCTGGCGATTTTCAAAGGGTTTATTTGCCATGATTACAAGCTTAATCGCGGCGAATAAACACTTAAAAAATCGCCTGACTTCGCTGTAGTTTTGATATCGCTGGACATAAATCGGCAATAGTAAATCTGAAATCTCCTGCAATGACAAGGTTAGAGGAGTCATATTGCAGTAATAGATTAGAGATAGTGCTAAAGAAGTCTCTAGAGAGAGAATTGGGAGCATATATACCCAGCAGAGTGTATTTCTCTGTTCCTATATTGACTTCTAACAACAGATTTCTTCCCTGCGGACCTGCCACAGAGCGTAATATTTTATACTGTAAACTTTTTGTAAATATTATCGCCACACCTCTCGTTTTATTGTCATAATTTGCTGAAATACAGTCTCCCAGCCATGACCCTTTTATAATATTTCTTTGTTGAGACCTGTGTGTCTCCTGCAAAAAAATGATGTCTGTGGAGAAGAGTCTAAGATGTGTAACTACTCTACGTCTTTTAATGGGTGAATGTAGTCCCCCCACATTCCAGGAGACTATTTTTAATTTACACAAGGGAAGGTTTGTGGGTGGGTTAGGTGCTTCATGAGAATTACCATTAAGAAATAAGAAGATAGGGCCTAAGAAACAAATGTATTTCAAAATTAATGTAGATACCCAGAGCTCACATTTGGACTGCATATGAAACATGTTAATTATACAATAAACTTTTAAAAATAGAAACATACAGATCATGGTACTCCAACACCAACATTTCCTTACATTCTCTTCCTGAACATAGCTTGCGTCCTACATAGGACATGCGTGCTAACAAACTATAAACAAAACTTGAAAATGAAAAACCAGCCATAAGGGCAACTAGAGAACAGAAGACAGATTTTTTTAAAGTTGCTATCCTAGAAGGTGACCTGGGGGGATTAGTGGCATTCGGAGAAGGAGTGGAACCCTCCATGATCCAAGTCAAAATGGAGGATAAATTCTCTTGCTTTTTGGGCATCATCAAAGGCATATGTTTGCCCTTTGTGTGTTATTCTAAGGCGTGCTGGGAAAGCCAGAGTAAATTTAAAATTATGCTCATGGAGCGCTGTATATATAGGGGCAAAGGCTCTTCGTTTCTGAGAGACGTCTTTAATCATTAAACTGGAAAGATTGCGATAAGTTCTTAGGACTGCATCTTTATCATGGTAATTGAGGAACCGAGCTATCACCGCTCTAGGCCTCTCCCGTGTTGGAGCACTCTGGGCCCAACCTATGCACCCTTTCAATTATGACCTCCCGCATAGAAGCAGGGAGACCTAAGGCCTCAATGAGATCTATTTGTAGGTAGGTGATAAGGGCAGCATTTCTAACATCTTCTTTTTCAATGGAATAATATAAGAGCAGTGTAGGCCTAATCAGGAGCAGATGGTGGGCCCAGTGGTGTTGGGATATATTTTGATAATGCGCAATGTAGCCAAGAGTGGGGCACTGGTAAATATTAGTTGTGATAGGATGGAGAGCAATTGAGGCAGGGCTGAAAGGGTCACCCCTCCTGTTGCAGATACAGAAGGTCACCAATTTGTTTAAGTTATATGATTTACATAGCTATCATATAAACTTAACTCTACCAAGATAAACAAGAAATACAAAACGGTACAGAACTTTCGTTACT
Source organism: Limnodynastes dumerilii (assembly GCA_011038615.1). Taxonomy (NCBI): domain Eukaryota; kingdom Metazoa; phylum Chordata; class Amphibia; order Anura; family Limnodynastidae; genus Limnodynastes; species Limnodynastes dumerilii. The sequence goes on along the minus strand of WWET01002597.1, from coordinate 156,704 downwards.
TATCAGTGATGGAATCTGGATCTGCAGCTATCCTTCCTATAGGAGATTTTGAAGAGGATGTCTCTTACAAATTATATGGATCTGACAGTAGAAGCTGATAATAAGCTGGTTAAGTAGAGTTCCTTGTGGGGATTTGCGGTGCTGCCTATTCAGGCACGCCGGGAAGCTTGGGGGATAAGAGGACTGTGTCAACAGCGCAATATGGAAATTTGCCAAGCTGCCTATTCAGGCACAATGTATGGAGTTTATGTGGAAATTAGGTTCAGAAAAATGAAGGGCTGAGGTGTGGCCTATTCAGGCACACCAGGAGACTTGGAGGTAGGAAGACTGTGACCCCAGCACAATATGGGAATGCAGGTTATATGCAGGAGATAGGCAGAGAAGGAAGTATCTGCAATAGATTACGGAGCTACCTGTTCAGACATGACGTATGGAGTTTATGTGGAGATTGGGTTCAGCAAAATGGAAGGCTGAGGTGCTACCTATTCAGGCACGTCGGGAGACTTGGGAGGTAAGAGGATTATGTCCCCAGCACAAAATGGAAATACAGATTGTATGCAGGAAATAGACGAAGAAGAGAGAATTTGCGATAGGTTGTGTAGCTGCCTGAAGCTGTGGAGCTGAACTTGTGGATCAGGTACGATGTATGAAGTTTATGTGGAGGTTGGGTAGCAAATTCCAAAAAATTTAGTGCTAAGGTGCTGCCTATTCAGGCATGCTGGGAGATAGTAGGATGAACAGTGAGGCCTCTCTGTTCTGAGGCTGTATGTCAGGCTGATAAGATGTTAGGTCTGGGGATTTTTTTCCTGTTGGGCACCATAGGATATGTAGATATTTTATAGGTCCCAATATGTTACCCCGGTATCATAAATCCTGACAGAAGGATATGTATAGGTACAGCTATACAAACAATGCTGAAAACTGTTTTAGGTCCAGGGAAGATCACTCGCTCACAATATCATCTCAAGTAATCAGCCTTAGAAATTTAATATGATGATCTGCTTGTCAGGTGCGTTTTGCTTTAACTCTTACCACTCCAGCCTTGTCTCAGTCTGCCTCCCAGATAGATGGTATTTTCTCATGCACCTGTGGCCCTTTCGAGTACCTTCCCTAGTTCCCTTGGGGGTTTGCAGCCAAGTAGAGGAAGGGTAGAAGCAGTTATTGTGTCTTCCATGCAGCACCGGCACGTGACAGAGCTGCCACATGCTGCAATTGCGGCGTTTTGCGCCTTTCTGAGCAAGGGCCAGAACCCTCGGTGCCACCCTATGGCAGGGAGCCAGGAGATGAAAACCTCTCTCTCCTGCCGCTATCCTCTCCCACGGCTCCACAATCTGCATACAGAAGCACCACAATCTTTTTTTTTTTCATTGTTCAGGGTAAAGGGATCTGCTAACAAGACTTGCAGGGTTACAGCTCCAAGCCCCGCACTCGACTCTGTCCAGACCTCCAGACACAGGACGGCTACCCACTTGGTGATAGCGGCGTTTGGCAGTAGCGGTGGTCGGCATGGTGAGTGGCAGCTCGCTGTTATCAACTATCCACCAAGGCTATATCAGGGTAGATGGAAATGTGCAGTATTTTCTAAGGTGATGCAAAGTGTCCCTGTGCCATGGTAATGCCACAGTATAGGAGTTTACACCCTTGTGTCCTAGGGCATGGACTTCCTGTGGAATCTGCTGACAGGGAGCCGTGCGGAACGTTGCCTGTCCTTATCCTCGAGGGTAGGGGACTTTCCCAGTTGGTTTTTAAGCTGTGTTATAGTAGTTTTGGCAGATTACTGGGCTATAGTCTAAGGAGCTCATTAAACATGCATCCACCATGAGTGACCCGCCCCACTATTTGAACTATTTGAAGGTTCCTCTACAAATGTCCACCTGGTAGCAGCAGTGTTACCCAATCCTGGGCGATGTAATGTGAGCTGTATCCTCGGTGGTTAGGGAAGAACCGATGCCGCACCGGGAGGCCACCCCGTGTATAATGCGGCAGCCGACAATCGCTGCGGTCCCGTTACACAGGAGTTCTCCAAAACAAAGTGCACAATTCTCCACCTCCAATTAGGCTCCCAATAGGCTGTATAGTAAGTCCTTTGATTCTCCACACGTGCAGTATCATGTTTGGCTTACGCGAAAGTCCGGCCAGCGGACTTTCTCAAAGCAGAATCACACTAAGAACAAGGTTGCCATTTAAATACAAAACACACAGATGCTGGCTAATTAATTAGTTCAGCATAAAACATATAACACCATATGTCTTCGTTATGTTTATAGACATAATCTAAACATTTTTTCTGAGCCAAATATACAATTTGATTTCAAATACACCAGGATAATGTACAAACAGGATTCATTTTTAAATCTCAAAATCTCGTTAAAAAACGGGATGTATTGCATATTATAAATCTTTAAATATTTAAACATACATATACAAGGAGCAATATTTCTCATTCTCTTTGTATTTTATATACTTTAGAGATATGAAAGATTCTGTTTTATGTTGTTGCTATTTTCAAAGCAATGCACAATGTGTTTACTTATTAACCCTATGTACCCCTAGCCATCTAGTACTATGTAACCCTATCGCAGGAAAGGCATTAAACATACATAAAGATGAATCTAGAATACATAATGGAGACAAGAACAAGAAATTTTTACAGGTCTAATACAACACATTAATTAGTTTATTTTAT
>WWET01002597.1:121652-136170 GCA_011038615.1 Limnodynastes dumerilii | reverse complement strand
TACATACACGCACACACACACACACACACACACACACACACACACACACATACACGATGTTGCATCACAACAATTGCAACCTCACAAGTATCCCTGAATTGTGTAGCTACATCGGTTATCAGTTGCAAAATGACATGATCACATGAACAATTAGAGGCAATGGCCCAGATTCAGACCTAGGTACACAGGTGATGTCAAATCGGCAAATTGCATGTACTGGGCATGCGCGCGGCAGATGTTACGCCACATAATTCTGAATTTACGCAAAATATGTACGAAGGGGCGGGTCAGTCTTATGGTACGGGGAATTACATTTTGGAGACAGAGGGAGGCATTTAAATCGTACAGTATGGGCATGCTTAGCCACATATGTATGTGAAGCCTTTACGTACGTCAGTAGTTACGCTTTCAAAAGTTAAAGTAGGGTTTAGCAAGCGTAAAACAGCCAAAGTACTACAAGCGAGGGGAGTGCATAGAAAATACGCTATGCATTGAAACGTAATGGAAACGTAGCTCTGGATCTGGCCCAATGTTCTTATGAAGGAAACTACACACGGTAAGATAAGGTAGCCCTATGGCACTCGTAAGTGCCGTAAGGTACCTAAAAACGGGGGCAGGTTAGAGGCAGGACACGAGAGTTAGGTGCAGATCTAACTCACTCTTAGGTGGAAATACAGCTCACTGCCTGCAAAAACTGTAATAGATATATATGAATGAAAATAATGTATATAATCTGTATTAATGGTGGTGTTGTTTTTTTTATTAAATATTTTGGTATTATGCATTTTCCCATCAGTGTGCAACAATATTTTGCTTGAGCTCTACAGCAGGTGGGCCTGTGAGCTTTAAATGCCAGTGCTGATTTTTATTCCCAGTCCGGCCCTGGATGTGATCATACTAATCACACCAAAATAGTGTACTAATTTCATAAAAATTATTTAATGATAAAATTATTATCAATTAATAAGAATTATTACTAAGGTGATTGCTAAAAAAAATGACACTTTAATCATATAACAGGGGACAAAATAATAAGTGGTCAAATGAGAAGTAAAAAATTTGTATGATTAGTATGATCACATCATAATGATCCACTACAATCTCTGACACATATTCATTATTTACACACACTACAGTAGTTATACTATTTTGATTAGCTTGATCACATTATGTTTCACTTTATTTACTGTCACATATTTATTATTTATACATGCTTAATCTTAATAATAACATATTTTTCTCATTCATTTATATACCATTCATTTAATATACATTTTTACAGGTATAGGCAATAGCATCTTTTCGAGGTACATATAGATGTTTTACTAATATTTCACTTAACACCGCACACATATTTTGTCCTTTAACACAATGGATATATTGATACTTTTCTTTTCTTTTGTTTATTTTATTTTTCTTTATCTTTTATATTTGATATCTCTTCATTAATCATTATTTATTTACTTGCATGTTACACGATCAGTGAGTATTTTTTATAATAATAATAATAATAATTATTATTATTATTATTATTAATAACGTTTATTTATAAGGCACCACATGGTATCTACAGCGTTGTAGTGGCATCTGTGGTTAAGAAGGGTCTGATGCAAGCTATGTTGTGGAAAGCAGCAAGACAGTGAGAGGGAAGTGGGGGGTGAAAGAGAGAGAGGAGTCCAGGATGACGCCCAAGCAGCCGGCTTGGGTGGAGGAGGAGATGGTGGAGTCGCCAATAGTAATGGAGATTGTAGAGGTAGAGGGGATACATGAAGGAGGGAGGACTACAATTTCAGTTTTGTCTATGTTAAGCTAAAGAAAACACTCAAACATCCTTCAGAAGATGGCAGTTGTCAGTTTGGGGGAGTTTGGGGGAGAGGTCAGGAGAGGAGAGATGGATTTGAGTGTCGTCTGCAAAGAGGTGGTAGTGAAAGCCAAATGAACCAATGAGGTCACTCAGAGAGGAGGTGTAGAGAGAGAACAGAAGGTGACCAACAACTGAGCCCTGGGTAATGCCAGTGGGAAGAGAAGTGGTAGGGGAGGAGGAGCTAGGGGTTGAGACAGAGAAGGAGTGGTCCAAGAGATAGGAGGAGAACCAGGAGTGGACAATACCAGAGAGAGTGAGAGAGTGAAGGGTGTGGAGCAGGAGTGGGTGATCAATAGTGTCAGTGTTCAGTGGAAAGGAGGGGGTGAAATCCAGATTGTAAAGGGTCCAGGATGGAGTTGTCAGCAAGGTAGCCAATTAGATGCTTGTAAAAAAAAAATGTTCAAGCAGCTTGGAGGAGAACAGGAGAAGAAAGATGGGTCAGTAGTTGGAGGGTGTAGTGGGGTCAAGGTTAGGTGTTAAGGATGGGGGAGAGAGGAGCATGAAGAGTTAAAGAGGTGTGCAAGGTGATAGAAAGTGGAGAAAGGGAGAGACCGGAGAAGATTAGATGGGATGGGATCAAGTAGGCACATTGACAGAGGGGATGACAAAAGAAGTGAGTGGATTTCTTCAGCTGAGGTAGGGATGAAGGTAGACATTGGTGGGTGGCTAGGGAGGACATGAAAGGGCAGAGATAGAACGGGAGGAGAGGTGATGGTATAGTATATGGAGCTCCTGTGGGGAAGAGGTGATGGTAGAGGAGATGGAGCTCCTGATGGAGTCTACCTTTTGAAGTGAAGAAGGTGATAAAGTCAGAGGCAGATATGGAGAGAGGGAGGGGAGGAGAAGGGGGGGGGGAGAAAAGAAAGTAGAAGTTGGCAAAGATGATTGGAAGAGGATGATGGACTTTTAGAAGGATTGCTTGGTGAGGGTGCAGGCGGAGCTAAAAGAGGAGAGTATGAACTTGAAGTGGAGAAATTCTGCAAGGGAATGGAATTTCCTCCATAGGCGCTCTGCAGTACGGGAGCATTTTTTTAGAAACTGAGTAAGAGGGGAGTACTAGGGTTGGGGGTTGGAGTGGTGAAGGGAGACAGAGGAAGGAAAACAGGAAGTATCATGGGCGAAGGAGAGGGTGTTTTTGTACAGAGGGGCGGCAAGGTTAAGGCAAGACATAGTGGAAATGGGTGCGTGGAGGGGATCAAGAAAAGAGGTGAAAGCTACAATGTCAAGGGAATTGAGGTTCTGTCGGGAAACTTTATGTTTAGGTGACAGGGAAGGAGAGGGGGAGGAAGAGAGGGAGAAAGAGATAAGGTGATGATCAGACAGGGGGAAGGGAGAGAGAGAAAATGAGTGTGGGAAAACAAAATCAAGGGAGTTGCCCAGGTTGTGGGTGGGTGTGGAAGTCTACTGTGATAGTCCAAGGGAGGAGGCGAGGGAAATAAGTCTGGTAGTGCTGGAAGACAAAAAAGTGGGGGGAGCCAGGCCCCAAAGTTATCAATGACTTTGGAGGTGAGGCCAGGGGGCCGTAGACAACAGCAACACAGAGATGGATGAGATGGTAGAGGTGGATGCAGTGAACCTCAAAGGAGTATAAAGGGCCTAGGGGTGTGGGAGAATGAGAGACCGCCATAGTAGAGGGCAGCAGAGGAAGCAGTGTCAGAGGTGGAGAGCCAGGTTTCAGTAATGGCAAGAAGGTTGCAAGAGTTGGAGATGTAAAGGTCATGGATGGCAGGGAGCTTGTTGCAAATGGATCTGGCATTCCATAGAGCGCAGGAGAACAGGAGAAAGGGAAAAGGGGTGATGTGGATTAGATTGGAGAATGTTCTATAATGTTGCTTGTTAATCATTTCAAGGAATTGGTTTGATCCCAAGTCCCTTTTCCAACTACCAATCATGTCTATGGAATTGACTATAAATATCTGCAACTCTGTAACATACGGGTGATGTCCTTTGAATAAGCATTAGGCAAAACAAGCGTCGGATGAGAGGGGAGCTGTGCACGAGCTCCCCTCTATGTAGTGATCTGACACTAGCCTGATTTTGTCCTACAGTACATATTATTAAATTCACTGCTTACAGGGTTGGAGATACAGGGCCGTATTCACACCTACAAGTGAGTTAGGTGCGGACAGATCTGCACCTAACTCAACCGTCCTGCCCTTAACCCACCCCCATTGTTAGGTACCTTATGGCACTTACGAGTCCCATAAGGCTACCTTATCTTACCATGCATAGTTTCCTTCTTAAGAAGGAAACTCCACAGGCATTGATTGCCTTTCCCCACCCTCCCAGGCTAATCTAAATTCCACCCCCATCCCACTTTTACCTAATCATTCCCCAAAGCGGCTCAAAGCCGCCACATTTTAACTAAACTACTAACTAGTACATAGATTCTGTATATGGGAAAACTCTGCACCTAATAAGCTTCTTAGGTGTGAATACGGTGCACAATGTATATCTTTTAGTAAGCAGTAGTGCTCTTTACACAGCTGAACGAGTATCAATGTTCAGCTGTTAGACACAGTGAAGATCTGTTTTTTCCTATGACCCTGTCATTACGCTAGGGTCTTCATTGACTCACTTGCACTTGTTGGGCCATTTGCATTTATAATGTCCATTGTTATTTGATTATAAATAACCTTTTAAGATTCCCCAAGACAATTGTGTCTAAGAATATGGTGCACTCCCGCCCTGCCGGAATTGCGTAGCCTTCAAGGCCGCAGGATATGGATTCAAGCGGGTCTTTTATCTTTGGGGCAGATATATTCTTTGGGGGTGTTGAAAACCTTTGCACAGCTGAAGGAAGAATTACCTTTGGGGGAGGTACACTTTTTTCGTTACTTACAGCTCCGTCATGCTCTGAACACTCAGTTTCCAGAGGGAGTGCCCCTGATCCAACCTTCTCCTATGGTGAAGTTGCTGTTTGAGGCGGCTAAGAAGCGCTCAGTCTCCTTTCTTTATGCCTCTCTGGGGGAACTACTGCATGGTAATGACCTCCCAGCCCTTAGAGTACGATGGGAGTCTGATCTAGGTAATTTTCAGGATGAGGAGTGGACGCAGGTTCTAGCATGTAGTACAGTGGCCACTTCTTCAATAAGATACCAGCAGATATAATTGTATTTGGTTCACTGGGCCTATTTGTCTCCGCAAAGACTTGTGCGAATGGGGTTGTGTGGTGATGCATGTGGTCCTAAGTGCGGGATGGATGGTGTGGGGTTCTGGCATTTGGAGTGGGCTTGCCCTTCTGTTCAAAAGTTTTATGAGGAGGTATGGACTGCTACTTGCTCTACAATTCCGTCCCTGCCTCCGATGAGTCCCAAAACCTTTTTGTTTCGAATAGATTTATCTAAAAGTTTCTCCTCTGCTCTTCACCGCTATGTGAGTATATTATGCACGCTTGAGTTGGTTGCTAGAAAGTGGATGGGCCCTGATCCCTCAACTTTTTATAATTGGTTTGGTCTGGTTAATGCCGCTCTCAATCATGAGAAATTTCTCCACACCAAGAGAGGGAAACTGAATAGGTTCTTTCAGATTTGGGACCCTTGGTTAGAATCTCTTTTAATGTATATGCATGCTGGGAATCAATTGGCAGAGCTGTAAAAACGCTCCTGCAATAAATATATGTCTGGATTTCTAATTGCCAAATAATAACACTGTTATTTTTCTGTGACCAAGTTTTGACAATTATTTGTATTGTGTTCCGATTGGGTACATGTCGGTATGACTTTTTAGGGACTATTATTGAGGGGGGCGAGGGAAGGGGTGGGGGAGGGTGTTTGTATGTTTTTATATTTTTATTGTTTTGGTTTTTTTTTGGAAACTCAATAAAGATACTCAATTTTAAAAAAAAAAGAATATTGGGAGATACAGTATATATGAATGAATTCTTTAGAGATATTCTTTGGGCATATATACACTTAATAGGGGCTGTGTCAATAATTTTTTCCTTTTTTCATTTTTTTTTAATAAAAAACGAATAAAAGTTAGGAATTTTACAAATCTTTATTGGTTAATTGTCTTTTGAAATTTCAATAAGATGTAGACCCAGAGTGCCATTTTAGAAAAATTTTTGGGGTTCTTATGTGATTCTTTAGTAAGTTGATTATTGCTTTTTCTCTGTGCATGTCTCTAAATATTAGGAAGTGGTCTGTGAAATTACAGTAGTGCCCAATCACTTCTTCCTTTTTGTAATTAAGTTTGGCCTTAATCAGTTTAGAGATAGAGGATTTTAGAGACAGTGGTCCGGATTCTAAAGACCGTGCTTACACAATCTATATACAGAAATGGACATAGATAGCGTAAATAAGCTACTAAACATACTAAGTAGCTCTAATTCTTAAAACAATGGGGCAGATCCTGAACTACGCATTTCCGCGAATTTACGTGTGGCGGACACGTAAATTCGCAGATTTGTACGCACTGCGCATGCGCACCGCAGAAAATACGCACATTCGCGTAGCGTATTTTCAAACGTATGGAGAATTCACGTATTGCTAACGTAAATACTTACGTGTGGGCGTGCCAAATTTACGTTAGTGACCAATACGTGCGTTTTACGTGAAGTAGGCGGGGGGTGGTATTTAAAGTGTACAGTATGGGCGTGCTAAGCTGCGTACGTTCGCGTAGTCTGTACGCCCGTTAGCGGACGTATTCTGTTACGTTAGGAAAAGTTAAGGTAGGGTAGCGGACGTATGCTGTTACGTTTGGAAAAGTTAAGGTAGGGTTTGGGTTGCGTATTTTCGCACAATACGTCCGTGCAGGGGGTGTGTGAAGGGTAGCGTAGTGAATTTACGTACACGAAAATTCGCTACGCGAACAAACGTACGGCAAACGTTGTTCAGGATCTACCCCAATGTCTGTAAGACAATGTCTGTGAATCCAGACCAGTAGATTTACCTTTTCTTCTTGTTGTATCTCTACACAGAAATAAAAGTTTATACATAATTTATCTATGTTTTCTCTTTGTATTACCCAGCTCAGAACATTTCCTCTGGGAAGCAGAACCAGTTTCATACTATAGGCTATGCATTGCCACCCGTTGTACTGAGTCTTTTGGTGATGTTTAGTGCCTATGCAATAAAACGCTATCATAAGAAGAGTAAGTAGATTTAAGTTGTTAATTGGTATAAGATAAGCAGTTGCTTTTTAAATGAATTTTTCTGTAATTGTCTTTGCAAACAATACTCATGACATATAATTTGCCTATATGCCATTGATTAAGTTACATAAATAAAAAATATTTATTGGTAAAATGTTGCAGATGCTTAGTTTTCTGCCATTATTAATAGGAAAAAAATATACTAAAATTATCTACGATTTGTTGAGTTACAAATGCTAAACATATTTCTGTTAATTGATAGTCTAATATATATTAACAGCAAACTCGTTTTATTTTGTTATAAGTTCTTATACTGAGCATTAAGAATGCTTAATAATGTGATTTAAAAAAAAATAAATACAGTTTTTTATATAAAGCTGCCAGAGATTAGTAGCGGTGTTGGTTGGCCATAAATCAATACGGATTATAGTTCTGACCAACTCCCTGCCACTACTACTCCTAGGCAGATTCATATACAGAGCTGAGGTACACTGCTGTTATGCTTTAGCAGATGACCGCAGATCTGTGGATGAAGCTGGTGAGCCCCACCCCAGTTCAAAGAACCTAGGGGATTTACTGACCCCAAAGTAATAACCTGATCGTATTGCGGAAGTCAGGTGTCCAGAACAAAGTGCACTTGCTCTGGGCAAATATTATGCAACAGATCTCTTTTTGTACGGAACTCATTTCCATACACTAAAAGATCCTTTTAATGGGATGCCACTTCACATCTGCATGCCTAATCTCCAAAAAGGGGTGGGGATAGCCATGCAGATGTTGGTAAATGGGTGGAGATATTCACTTCTGCATCTATGGAATCAGATCCATGCAGAAGACCTTAAGGTAACGTTCTGGATATGTAAGTGACCAGAATGTGAGAGAGGAGTGACCTGCAAAATGCAAAGAGGTCTGAATCGGGTCCCATATGTTTAACCAAATCACTCTTCATTAAACTCCATCTTTGTTATCCTTTGTTATTTTCTCTCTTTCTTGGTTAAAAAATATCCCTTGCCTATTCTGCTCCATGTTGATATATTGGGCTTGATCCAGAACTACGCCGATGCTCTTCAGCCGGCCTAAGCAATGGAAAATACACTCACACAGGAGCGTTGTTACGCTAAGCCCTCCCTCCCTCATTAAACTAACTCCCCCCGCCCACCTACGCTGTTGCTACGTAGCTACGCCGGGCAAGATCTGCCCAGCGCATGCGCAGATCGGCTTTTCAGCCGATCTTACACCCGCCGAAGCTAGTACGGCGGGCGTAGTCCTGGATCAGGCCCATTGTTTCACATAGTAATAAAAATATATAGTACAATTTCTTGCTCAAATCCTTGTTCTAAAATGAGGCAGATAAATTAGAACAGCAAAATGAAGAGTGGAAAGATTAATAAATTGAACTGCTTAAGATATCTATATCATTACAAAAATCAGTGTATAAAATAGAATGAATTAAGTTTATGTTTTTAATATTTTTCATATTTTCTAACCCACAATACGATTACTATCTTTTAGTTTTACTACCTGTTTTATTTTTGCTAATTTTTGCTGACATTTCCAGTTATTTTAATGCATTATGTTTTTCCTCCCTGAGAAGAACAGGACAACCTCCTGAAAAATAACAAGTAAGTAATATAATCTCATCTACAGTATATTTCTGATTAAAAAAAAATATACAGTATCTAATATCTTTATTCTAAACTACTAAAGTTTTAAAATCCTTTTTTTTCCATTAGCTTAAAATAATGTAAAAACTAAAACCCTTAAAACAGTGCTCAGAGTCTAAAGTGTACAATACAGTCCAAATAAAATCCTGATTGTTCAGGGGTTGCCATCCTTTGTGGCGTCCGTGTGTTCCCACAGATGTAAATTGGAAAAATAGAAGTGAGAGAGAACAGGAGTGTCTATGGTGTAGTATTTTGGTTTATGATGATATGGTAAAGTGCAGGTGCTTTACACTTCATGGCTTGTGCAAAAGTGAGTCAAAAAGCGTACAATATGTCAAGAGACAATGAGCTCATAGAGGGTATCTTTAGATTCCAAGGTTTTCTTAAAAAAGGATCTTCCTCACAGGGGGACCCAGAGGGAAAAGCACATACAGAAACACAAATAGTGTACTACGTTTTTAAAACAAAAGATATATTCCAAAGTAATAAAATATGCGTACATTAAATAAATGGATACAAAGCTTATCTGAGTGGCAATATAACGCTCTCTGCATTATTCAGAATGGGTGAAAGAAACTAAAGATCCTCTATGAGCTCATTGTCTCTTGACATCTGGCATGCTTTTCGACTCACTTTTGCACAAACCACGAAGTTTAAGGCACTTTACCATATCATCACAAACTAAAATACTACACCATACTCGCCTCCTGTTCTCTCTCACAGGGCTATAGTATCCATTTTTAATAGGCGTATTACTAATAGGAATCTATTAGGAATACTCCAATTAGGAATAGGTAACATGGCCCTGTTTTGACAAGTAACTGTTCCTAATAGCAGCTAGGTTAGTGTTAGGCTACTAGATGTTACAACTGTACTACTAACCAGGCACAAAGTATATCCAGGAGTCAGGTATTCACTAGAGCCCCTAATGGTGGGGATAGTCTAGGCTGCAGACTCCTGGAGGTTATGCAATATGTTAATATCGACAGAAGGATTACTGCAGCTCGCAGCAACAATGGACATGGAGAGAAGGTAGTTGAGATGATACTCACACTCATACTCTGGAAGCACACTACCCACCCAGAGGGTTGTGGACAAAGGAACACACTATGCACAGGGGACCAGCAGACAGACAGAGACCAACGAGACTGACAAGAGCAAATACAGAAGCAGGCATATACACTCAAACACAAAGGCAAAATACAAAGGGCAACCAGGAAGGATAAAGAGAGAGATACTGTGAACAGAAGTGCACTCAGTAATCAATAAAATAGCAAGCAAGGAAGGCAAAAAGGAACAAAGAGCAAGACAGAGAGTTAGAGAGCAGGCAAAGACAGACAAGCCGCCGCTTGTCTGATGTAGAATCTTTTTTTTTTTCCGAATGCCTTTCATCCTCCTGGCATTGATCGGAGCTTCTGGAAAGAAGGATTCTTGAGGCTGCAGGATGGAATTAGATCTAGGACCTAGGATGCAGAATGCATGGCATTATTGTAGGCGAAGTTTGGAAGCGTAGCATCTCAGGAATTGTTCCAGGACCCGCTCCTTTTGCCTATTGGTTTGTGGGTGATATCCTGAAGAAAGACTGATTCGAAATTTTTAACAGAATTTTCTCCAGAACTGAGCAATAAATTTAAGACCTCTATCAAAGACTATGGACCAGATCCAGACTTTCCATGCATGCGGTGGTCTGCCCATGCAACAGAGAGAGGGGTGTGCAAGCCCCCTGTCACTCCCCTCTCTCGTGCGGGCTTGCCTGCCTGTTACGGTACCCCGGAATTACCAGGACTGTGGACCGGGGTGACCGTGGATTGGAGATAGAAATGGTACAGTACTTCGGGATTGCCCATAAATGGAACCAGAGTAACTGTAAGAGGTAAAGGGCGAGCAATTCCCCAAGGAGTACCACCTGATTCTGGACCGGGTGTTCGCTAGAGCCCCAGATGGTGGGGATAGACTGGAGCTGGTAGGAACCCGTCAGGAGTACAACCCAGGAGAGATTACTCGGGAGAGGAGCGGAACGTCAGGAGGAAGTGATAGGTAAGTAAAAATAGGAGCAGAGGAAAAGGGGGTAAAAGGCGGATCAGAAGGTTCAGACTGGCGACGGACAACAGAAGCCAGAAAACGTGATGCCACAGACTGGGTAGAGACAGACTGGACCTAACAGGACTTACCAAACAAATAGGGGCTAACACTCTTACAGTGACACAAGAAGCTGGGACTCCCCGAAGGGAACAAGTACATGCAAACAGGAAAGGATAAGGTAACCTTGGAAGGTGGATACACTAAGGTGGGAGGGAGAGCGCAAGAGGTAAACAATAGGATAAGCAGGACTGGATAAACAAGGCAGAGACTGGGGCACTCAGTAATCAATGGCACAGAGCACAAGGCAAAGGCACTAGTAAAGAGAGTAGCAGGTCACAGGCTGACAAACAGACGCTATAACCGGCGCCAATATGAGGACAGGAGTACCCTAATAAGAAGTGGGGAGGCTTCTGATAGGCTGGAGAATAATGAGCCCTCCCAAACAGGAAGCGTTCCCAGGGCAACTGGAACGCATAAGACACTTGCTGCAGCAGAGCGCGCGCTTAACACAGAAGCCACGCTGAGTCTCAGGTAACCAGGGACGCTGTGACCAGGGAAGCTGTCGGCTGGGGATTCCCCTGCACACGCCGTCGGAGAGCAGGTAAGCCGGGCCGCGGGGAGAGGGCGCTGCAGCAACCATTACACTGCGGTGTAACAGTACCCCCCCTAAACGAGGGGTTATGATACCCCTATGGCCAGGCTTGTTGGGGAACTTCTGATGGAAGAGTTTCTTCAATCTGTCAGCATGCAAATCTTTGTCCGGCACCCACGATCTTTCCTCTGGCCCATATCCTCTCCAATGGACCAAGTAAAAGTTACTGTTATGGACCTTCTTGGAATCAAGAATGCTCTCAATTTCAAATTCCTCTTCATTATTAACAATAAAAGAAGATATTCTGACTGGTTTTAATAAAGAAGCGTGAAATGTGGGTGGAACTCTGAGACTACGGGGTAATGCCAATTTAAAAGCTACTGGATTAATTCTCTTCACAATAGGGAATGGTCCAATAAAGCATGGTGCTAGTTTTCTGGAAGGTTGCTTGAGTTTGATGTTTTTGGTAGACAACCATACCTTCTGTCCAACTTTAAATTTACACCGAGACCGATGTTGATCTTCCCTAGACTTGGTTCTAAAAGCCACAGCGCGCAGAGATCAGTTAACCGACTTCCAGATACTTCTCATCCTTTTGATCGTATTTCTGACAACAGGTCCGGGGTGGTAGAACAGGACAGGGAGTTAGCCTTAGGATGTAAACCATAGACACAGTAGAAGGGTGATTTATTGGTAGAAGAGTGATGAGCATTGTTGTAGGCAAATTCTGCCCAGGGGATATTCTCAGACCAGTCATTTTGATAAGAGGATACATAGAAATGTAAGTATTGTTCCAGGGATTGGTTGACCCTCTCAGTTTGACCGTTAGATTGAGGGTGGTATCCGGAGGATAAATTAATCTTGATTCCCAAGTTCTTGCAGAATGCTCTCCCAAAAGTAGCAACAAATTGTGATCCTTGGTCTGAAACAATCTCCCCGGGCAATCCATGAAGTCTGAAGATATGTTTGATGAATAATATCGCCAATGTTTGAGCATTAGGGAGTCCTTGCAGTTGTGTGAAGTGTGCCATCTTGCTGAACCTGTCTACCACCACCCAGACCATGGTGAATCCTTGAGAACTCGGGAGGTCCGTGATAAAATCCATGGATAAGTGTGTCCATGGGCGGTCAGGAATGGGCAGTAGTACAAAGGGGGACGAATGGGTGGAGTATGAGAAGTTTTGTTCCTGGCACACAGGGAACAGGAGTCCACCAATTCCTTGACATCCCGGGACATGGATGGCCACCAGACAGAATGGAGAAGGATCTTCAAGGTTTTCTGGATCCCCGGATGCCCAGATGATCTACAAGCGTGGATTTCTGTCAGTACACGTTTCTTGAGTTCAGCTAGGACAAAGAAATGACCCATAGGTCTTTGACTGGAAGTCTGAGCTTGCAGAGATTCCAATTCAGTTTGGAGGTCTTGAGTGAGTCCTGTCAGGATGGCTGATGGATCCACAATGGGATGATCGAGACAGTGCATCAGCCCTATGACTGAGAGATCCAGGTCTGTATGAGATCTTGAAATTAAACCTAGTGAAGAACAGTGCGCAGCGGGCCTGACGGAGATTGAGATGCTTTGCTGATTGAATGTAGGCAAGGTTTTTATGGTCCGTAAGGACCGTAATTTCATGAGCTGAGCCTTCCAGTCTCCAGTCTGTCTCCATTCTTCAAAAGCCATTTTTATGGCCAATAACTCTCGGTTGCCCACATCATAGTTGCTCTCAGCTTGAGAGAACTGTCTCGAGAAGTATGCACATGGGTAGTACCTGTATTTCGAGTCCTGAGGATTCTTTTGAGAAAGTACGGCCCCTGCCCCTACATCAGATGCGTCAACTTCAATGAGGAACGGTAAATCCAGATTAGGATGAGTCAGAACAGGAGCTGTAGTAAAGGCCACTTTGAGGTTCTGGAAGGCTTTAAGTGCTTCGGGCGACCACTTGGCAGGATCCGCTCCTTTTCTGGTGAGCGCAGCAATGGAGGCCATGAGGATAGAAAATGCCTTAACGAAACCTCTGTAATAGTTGGAGAAGCCCATGAAAAGTTGGATGGCTCTGAGGTCTGTGGGCTGTTTCCATTCCAGGATCGCTTTTACCTTGTCTGGATCCATAGCAAATCCGAGGGGAAATGATATACCCCAAGAAGACAACACTGGAGACCTCAAAATCGCATTTCTCCATCTTTGCGTAAAGTTTGGCTTCCCGCAGGCGTAATAGAACTTGTTTCACATGATCACGGTGTTCTTCCAGGGAGGGAGAAAAAATCTAAATATCGTCCAGGTAGACAACTACAAATTTCCAAAGAAAATTCCATAGGACATTGATAAAGTCTTGAAAGACTGCTGGGGCATTGCACAGCCAAAAAGGCATGACAAGGTACTCATAGTGGCCGAAGTGGGTGTTGAACGCAGTTTTCCACTCATCTCCCTCCCTGATCCTGATGAGAATATATGCGCCACGGAGATCAATTTTAGTATAGATGGTGGCATTCTGCAGTTGATGAAACAAGTCAGAAATTAACGGCAGAGGGTAGGTGTTCTTAATTCTGATGTGATTCAAAGCTTGGTAATCGATACAGGGTCAAAAAGATCCATAATTTTTTCCGAGAAAGAAAAACCCCTACTGGGGATTTGGAAGGTCGAATGAACCCTTTCTTGAGGTTCTTCTGTATATACTCTTCCATAGCCAAAGCTTCAGGACACGAGAGAGAGAATAGCCTCCCTTTAGGCAATTTAGTGTCCTTGACGAGTTCAATGGCACAATCGTAAGGCCGCTGAGGAGGTAGAACATCAGAAGCTTGTTTGGAGAATACGTCAGTGAATTCAGCATACTGAGAAGGTAGCTTCGCCACCATGACTTGTGCCAGACGGATAGGAGACGAAATGCAGACCTTCGTACAATCATGTCCCCACTTCTGGATTTCTCCCAAGGACCAATTAATATTGGGATTTTGGAGTTGAAGCCAGGGATGACCGAGGACCAGGCGTACCGAAGAACAGGGGTTAATGAGAAACTCGATAGTTTCAGTATGGCAAAGACCAATACGGAGCTGGACTGGAGCTGAGATATGCTGAACTGGTCCCCCTGACAATGGTTGTCCATTAAAACCGACTGTGGTAATAGCCGTAGCCAGTTTTCTGATAGGTACTCCAAATGATGCTGCCAGCTCCGTATCAAGAAAGTTCGCTGCTGCTTCACTGTCGATGAATGCTGACATTTTTT
>WWET01002597.1:102568-112673 GCA_011038615.1 Limnodynastes dumerilii | reverse complement strand
ATATATATATCGTTTATATACAAAACATAGATAAATGTGGAAATAAAAGGGACTTGTAATAAAATAAATAACAATGTATAAAAAAGTAAAACACACAGTTAATTAGTCCAATAAGAATCAGAGTTTAGTCCAGAAATACTTATATAAAAAAAAACATATGTATTAAAAAATAATATAAAAACAATATATCGTTTATATACAAAACATAGATAAATGTGGAAATAAAAGGGACTTGATGGATAATAAATAACAATGTATAAAAAAGTAAAACACACAGTTAATTAGTCCAATAAGAATCAGAGTTTAGTCCAGAAATACTTATATAAAAAAAAACATATGTATTAAAAAATATATGAATATAAAAACTTTTAATCCAAAAAAGGTGCAATTTCATAACTTTCATTTAAACCATGAGGATATAAGGTGTTCAGCTGAAAGGTCCAATACATCTCCCTTTGTGCCAGTTTTTTAGGGAGATCTCCACCTCTGTCTCCCAATTGTACATGTTCTAAGTATTTAACCATTAAGCCTGGAGGGTCTGCCTTATGATGTTTTAAGAAATGTTCTGAGACAGTGTGGCTGTAAATTTTATTTGTAATGTTCCGGACGTGCTCTGGGATCCTTTGTTTTACATTCCTTTTAGTTTTCCTGATATATTTTAAAGAGCATGGGCATTCCAGCATATATATAATAGAAACACTCCAGCAGTTAATAAAATCCTTAATGTTAAAAGTGTTGGTATTATTAAAATTTGTAACAGACTTAGTATGTGAGCTCACGTATTTAGAAATTGCACAGTTATGGGACCCCTTTGGTTTTGATCCTAGTGTTGCTTAAGTATTTTGTTTCTCAATCTTTAGGTGGCTGGGTGCCAAAATTTCTTTAAGATTTTGTGCCTTTTTGTATATTATCCTAGGTTTTTCTGAGTTAATTTGTTCTAATACCGGGTCCATGCGTAGAATATTCCAGTGTCTATTCAATGTTTCTTGTATCCATGCTTCCGAATTATTGTATGTGGTAATAAATGAAACTGGAATATAATTTTTGGAATTTTTCTGTATACATTAGGAGATCTGTCAGTTGACTTTGTTTTTTTGATGGCACCTTCAATTAATTTTTCTGGGTAACCCCGTTCTTTGAACCTGTCGGCATAAATTTGGAGTTGTTATTCACAGACTTGGTCATTGTTGCAATTTCGTTTAATCTGGCAGAACTGTGAGAAAGGGATATTTCTTTTCCATCGTTTTAAAAGTCCACTTTTAAAATGTAAATAACTGTTCGTGTCCACAGGTTTAATGAAATTGGTAGTAATGATTTGGTTACCTTCATGTGCAAGTGATCAGTCCAAGTAATCCACTTTGTCCGTGGATATATTATAAGTACATTTTAAATTAAAATTGTTACTAGAAATTAATTGGTAAAACTCATAAAAACTATCCATACCGCCTGACCAGATTATAAGAATATCGTCAATATAGCGTTTATAAAAGTATAAAAACTTTGAGAGTTAGGTATCGCCATATATATAATGTTTTTCTCAGTTTGCCATGTAAATATTTGCAAAACTTGGCGCAAAAATCCTCCCCATTGCTGTCTCGTAAGTTTGTAAATAGTAAGCATCTAAAGATTTGAAATAGTTATGAGATAAAATAAAATCTATCATATCTATAATAAAATTTCTATGGTATTCATTAATTTCTGAGTCTATTAAAAGCTAATAACTGCCTCTAGGCCCTTGTCGTGAGGTATTGAGGTATATAGCGATTGGACATCTATAGTTATCCAATAAAGGCCCTCTTGCCAAGTAATTTCCTTTAATAATTGTAAAACAGTGGTAGTGTCTTTAATATATGAAGGGAGGTTCTTAACATGTTTTTGTAGAAATATATCAACATATTCCGATATGTGAGAAGTCAAGGAGTCAATACCTGCAATAATTGGCCTCCCAGGGGTTTGTGCATGTTCTTGTGTACTTTAGGGAGATAATAAACTATGGGTTTGCATCTGCTTTTCTTTTTCTGTAATTTATTGTTTCAATAACATGAGATTTAGTTTTTTCTATAATAACCAGATTCATTAGTTTGACGGAACATTCATGAATGGTTTTATCCCATTTTTTCATAAAGTCTTTATTGTCTAGACCAAATGTGGGATTCTTTTGTATTCTGAGACCTCTCGGGATTCTATCCACCTTTAAGTATTGTTCAAGTCCAGCTATATCCCACCAAGTTTTTGTTTTCAGGAATAGCGTTTTTTCTATCTCCCAGAACATATCATCCAAATTGATGGTTTTAGTAACACTCAGTTTAATCTCCAATTCTTCTGAAGAGGTGGATTGACATAGTTGCAAGAAAATCCAATATAGTCAGTGAAGTGTCAAGAACCTGTCATATTCCCAAAGGTATAGGGGGCAGCTTAGATCCAAAACTAAGTCTGCTGTAGTACCAGACTTATAAGGTAGAAGGTATTGTATAGGTAGTCAAATACTGTCTGCAAATTTTCCAATGAGATAGGACAAGCATTCACTGTCATTGGGCCTGATCCAGACCTACGCTGGCTGGCATTAAAATGCCAGCCAGCAGCGTAAGATCGTCTTAAAAGCCGATCTGCGCATGCGCCGGGCAGATGTTGTCGTAGCATCAGCATAGTAAAGCTGGCGTCCCCCAGCGTTACTACACTGAAGTTAGTGCAGGTAGGCGGGGGGAGGGAGGTTAATGAGGCTGGGAGGGCGGGGTAACCGTACTAACTTCGCCGTCCCAGCTTATTTACACTCCCTTACGCCGGCTGAAGTTAGGGTAGTCTTCAGCCGGCGTAAGGGAGTGTAAATACGATGGGGCAGTGTGAGTGTCAGGGGGAGTCCCACGATGTAACGCTGAGCGTTAGTACGCTCATCGCTACGTCGTAGGTCTGGATCAGGCCCATTGTCACTATATAGTATATCATCCCCAAGTTGTATTATATCTTAGATAATTTATTAATATAAAATAATACTCATATCTATATATTATCTTAGTTCCCTGATATTTAATATTATGTAGATCATATGTTATTTCCCTTTTCACCATAGAGCCAAGACTAAAATAGAGGAATAGAGGTGGCCTAATCCTTTATCCCCCTCTTTTTATTAGGACTTGAGCTTATTAGCAGTTGCTGGATTCCTTTAATATAATATATATCACTCTGAAAAGTCCTAATATTTAACTCCTTTTCTAATATTTTGTGATCGTGGGGTTGTTTACCATTTGTGATTCACTAGGTCACCATGGCAACTAGTTAGATATTTCAAATAATGTTTCCAAATTCTAAAAACCAATTTTTCTGTTTAATATCTCGCTAAATGGATTTTTCGCAATAAGTATATGTAATTAAGAACAGTAATTGTCTCTAACATCTCTGAAAGATTTTTTGAGAAAAAAACGGGAAGCTATAAAGATTACCGTCCGTACCACATACTCAATTCTGTTTACACCCCCTGAAGAAGTCCGTAAGTGCGTTGGGACAGTCTATGGTTATACTAAACCGACAAATAGAGACTTTTTAATTCCAATCTGGATGCTGTCCGTTTCTCCTGTGCCCTGAACAAGTTGGAGGAAGCTGCACCCTGCCGTGGAGGCAAGGACCGGCTGGCTGACGGAACAGACACACGTGTAGACAGACGAAGCATCTGAACAGCTAAGACCTGTCATTATTATATGCTGTATTTTATCTGTGATCTGGTACGCAGATCTTATTTATTACCTAGCAAAGAGTTTCTTTAAACAGTATCACACTATGTTTTGCCATTCTCTTTTTTTTTTGCTAAAACAAAATTAAAGAAGACCTCTGGATTTTGATTTTCCATGAAAGCCTGACATATACAGTACCAGTGAAAAGTTTGGACACACCTTCTCATTCAATGGTTTTTGTTTATTTAAATTATTTTCTACATTGTAGATTAATACTGAAGACATTTAAACTATGAGAAAACACATGGAATTATGTTGTCAACAAAAAAGTGTTAAACAAATCAAAATATGTTTTATATTTTAGATTCCTCAAAGTAGCCCCCTTTTGCTTTGATGACAGCTTTGCACACTCTTGGCATTCTCTCAATCAGCTTCATGAGGTAGTCTCCTGGAATGGTTTTGAATTAACAGGTGTGCCTTGTCAAGAATCAATATGTGGAATTATTTATCTTCTGTTACACACTGCATATGGCAGCAGCATGTAATTGTGTCTCTGTGCTTCAGTAAGCAATTCTGGTCCTGGTTTTCCATAAAGTTTTCCTCCTTGCTAGGGATCCTGCCTAATTAACCTGCTGCTGGGATTTCATAGCTGTGTGTTTGGCTCTGTCTGTTCAGCAGCCAATGGGAATGTGGCTTTCCCTTTAAATAGCTGTTACCTGTTAGCTTTCAGCTTCTTGTTCCAGTGTCTCTGTCTATCCTACCTGCCGTTTGTGATTCCTGTGATTTGCTATGCGTGTGTTTGCCTTCCAGTCTCCCTTTGTGTCCTTTCTGCAGCCCAGCCTTCCCTCATCTGCCTGCCTTCTGTCCTCCCTCCTGGTTTTGTGTGGTTCAGTGTGAGTACCCTGTCTGTTGGTTCTCAGCCTTGTCTGTCTGCTGTTTTCCAGTGTGTCTGTCTGTGCAATCTCTCTGCATATCACTGTTGTAGATTAATCCATCATCTCCAGTGTGTCTGTCTCTGCAGTCTCTCTGCATATCACTGTTGCAGATTCTACCATTCATCTCCAGTGTGTCTGTCTGTGCAGTCTATCTGCACTATCAGTCTCAGCCTTGCCTGCCTGCTTTTTACCTTGTGTCTGTCTGTGTAGTCTATCTGCACAATCTGTATCCAAGTCCTGTATTGGTTCTGTCACCCGCCTGTGTTAGTCTGGCCTTTCCCTGCTTCCTCTCTCCTATGAGTCTGGTTCTGGGGACTGCAACCTGTTGTTGAAGCGCAGTCAAGTCCAACCCCACCATCAGGGGCTCTGGGGAACACCACCCAATAACATAAACTCTGCACCCTGGAACCGTTCTTGTAAAATTTTCTTAGTGTGTTTGAGACCATCAGTTGTGTTGTGCAAAGGTAGGGCTAGTACACAGTGGACACCCCTGTTTGATTACTGTTGTAATCCATATTATGGCATGAACCACTCAACTCAGTATAAAAGAATATATTGTCCATCATTACTTTAAGACATGCAGGTCAGTCGATATGAAAAATTTCAAGAACTTTGAATGTATCCTCAAGTGCAGTTGCAAAAACCATCAAACGCTATGATGAAACTGGCTCTCATGAGGACCGCCCCAGGAAAGGAAGACCAAGAGTTACCTCTGCTGCAGAGGATAAGTTCATTAGAGTTACCAGCCTCAGAAATCGGTACTTAACAGCACCTCAGATTAGAGCCCCCATAAAGTCTTTACAGAGTTCAAGTAGCAGACAAATCTCAACATCAACTGTTCAGAGGAGACTGTGTGAATCAGGCCTTCATTGTCAAATTGGTGCGAAGAACCCACTACTAAGGATGAACAAGAAGAAGAGAATTGTTTGGACCAAGAAATACAAGGAATGGACATTAGACTAGTGGAAATCTGTACTTTGGTCTGATGAGTCCAAATTTGACATTTTTGGTTCCAAATGCTGTGTCTATGTGAGACACAGAGAAGGTGAGCAGATGGTTTCTGCATGTGTGGTTCCCACTGTGAAGCATGGAGGAGGATGTGATGGTGTGGGGGTGCTTTTCTGGTGACACTGTTGGTGAGTTATTCAAAATTCAAGGAGCACTTAACCAGCATGGCTACCATAGCATTCTGCAGCGCCATGCCATTCCATCTGGTTTGCTCTTACTGGGACCATCATTTGTTTTTCAACAAGACAATGACCCCAAACACACCTCCAGACTATGTAAGAGCTACTTGACCAAGAAGGAAAGTGATGGAGTGCTGCGTCAGATGACCTGGCCTTCACAATCACCCGACCTAAACCCAATTGAGATGGTTTGGGATGAGTTGGACCGCAGAGTAAAGGAAAAGCAGCCAACAAGTGCTCAGCACCTCTGGGAACTCCTTCAAGACTGTTGGAAAACCATTCCAGGAGACTACCTCATGAAGTTGATTGAGAGAATGCCAAGAGTGTACAAAGCTGCCATCAAAGCAAAAGGGGGCTACTAAAAGGAATCTAAAATATAAAACATATTTTGATTTGTTTAACACTTTTTTGTTGACAACATAATTCCATATGTGTTCTTTCATAGTTTTTATGTCTTCAGTATTAATCTACAATGCAGAAAATATTTTAAATAAACAAAAATTGAATGGGAAGGTGTGTCCAAACTTTTGACTGGTACGGTAGGTTTCTGGTACGAATACTGGCACACTATATTTCACAGTGGTGATCCTTTTTTTCTCGTCATATGGTTTGTCAACATGTACCTTAAAAAAAAAAAATACTAGGAGATCCCATAGAGGAATTCCTGAAAGTGTATAATTTTAAATTGTTGAAGGCCAAACAAGAAGGTATAATTTCTAACACCACATTTTGTTACTTATCAGTTGACCACCCAAAAATGACAACTTTTTATTTATTACCCAGGCCATCCAATCGTGTCTGGAAATTTATCGTTGACGGAAAAAGCCAGTAAATATGTGAATGCACACCTACGATCCTTCGCTACCACTCTTCCCTCCTATATCAGAGACACTTGTGATCTTCTAGGGCCTATAGACGACATAAGCATTTCCACAGATACCTAGCTTGTATGTTTGGATGTAGAATCCTTGTACATAAGCATCCAACACACAGTTGGCATAAAGGCAGTACAATATTCCTTACAGTCAGGTTCTAACGATCTCCATGATGACTTTCTATTAGATCTGTTGAATTTTGTGCTCAGGAGGAACTACTTTCTCTTTGATGGTAGCTTTTACTTGCAGGTATGGGGACGGCATGTGCTCCAACCTATGCAAACCTGTACCTCGGCTGGTGGGAGCAGGATGTCGCCTTCTTCTCATGTGCCCCGTCGCTACATAAACGATGTAAAAATGCTGTGAACAATATCCCAAAGGGTGAATTCTTACGGCTATGATGGAATTTCTTGTCAACATCTAAATTCAATATGAGATCTAAAGAATTGGAGAGTAGACTATTAGTCAGGGGTTATCCACAACCAGCCTTAGTACAGGCATACCACCATGCCCTTAAAACAGACCGTGACAAACTGATTTATCCAAAATGAAATCCAACAACAGGACACTCTAAAATCAGATTTGTTACAGATTACTGTAGTCATGCAAATGATATCAGAGCAATTATGAATAGATACTTCCCTATTTTGAAATCTGACTCCAGCCTTAACTCTATTCTAGATGATTCAGTATACTGTTGCTGGCGTAGATCCACTAATCTATGGGACACCCTAGTTAGGAGCTTCTATAATTCCAGACCCCCAAAAAGGATAAATACGTAGGTTTCTTCCCATGTGGTAACTGCAATGTGTGCCCATACATGGTGAAAAAAACTGAAATCAAATCGCTTTGGAAAAACAAAATAGTTGAGACAACACACTGAAAGACTCCCTGGAATGATTTCAAGCTATCTCTGCAAAAAAAACAAGTTGGTCTTATGCGATATACTACCTTTTGAATTTCTATCTTCACATTTAATGCTTTTTGGATTTATTTTAATATTGGATTTCATTTGTTAGACTTTACTAACTCCATCTAAACCATCTGCTGGTTCCATGAGACATTTTTTAAGTACTGGTTTTATGATTGATTTTTTGGACTTTGTGTTTTAATTCATAACTCTTAAATTTATTTTTATCTCTGGTTATCAGTTGAATTCTTAGTATTGTTTTGATACCCTGACATTAGCTATATTTCCTTTGACTGGTCCCTAGGGGATTTCTTTGGATTTCATCTATGACTGGGTGTTCTGAGTTAGGATGCCTTAACACAGGTGCTAAGATGAAGGTTTGTTTGAGAGCTTTGAAAGCCTTCATGGCTTGTGAGGACCAATTAGCCATATCGGCCTCTTTTTTTGTAAAGGCAATGATAGATGCCATCAGCAGGGAGAATCTCTGAATGAAACAGCAATAATAATTTGCAAAGCCATAAAATCTCTAAATGGCTTTAAAATTTGTAGGTTGGACCCATTCTACAATTGCCTTTACCTTCTCTGGGTCCATAAAGAAACCTACCATACCCCAGAAATGTCACTTGGTTGACCTCAAACTCACAGTTCTCAAATTTTGCGAATAGATGATTTTCATGGAGTTAAGTGACGAATTGGCGGACATGGTCCCTGTAAGACTCCAGGTAAGATGAATATATCAAAATGTTGTCCTGGTATACCACAACAAATTTTCCTAAGAACTCTTAAAAAGTGTCATTAATCGAGTCCTGGAAGATGGCAGGGACATTAAAGAGCCTGAAGGCCATCACAATATATTCGTAGTGCACCAACTGGGTGTTAAAATCTATCTTCCATTCACCACCTTCTTTAATTCACACCAGATTGTAGGCAGCCAAAAGGTCTATCTTGGTGTAGATAACTGCATCCTTGAGCTGGTCAAACAGATCAGTGGTAAACTGTAAAGGATAGGTGTTTCTCACTGTGACACGATTAAGACCACTATATTCGATGCAGAGCCTTAAGGACTCATCTTTTTAAGAGACAAAGATAAACTCTGCACCGATGGGTGACTTGGGCGCCGAATAAAGCCTTTGGCTAGATTTTCTTTGATGTACTGGTCAATGGCTTCAGATTCTGAAAGTGAAAGTGAGAATAATCTTGTGTTGGGGAGTTTGGCATCAGGAACCAGTTCGATGGCGCCATCATAAGACCTGTGTGGAGAAAGGATGTCAGCAGATTGTTTGGAAAAAACATCTTGGAAGGCATCATATTGTGGAGGGAGATTCCTGTCAAAGATTTTTATATTGCGGACTGAAAGAATGAGACAAGCAGAGGCACAGTCTTTACCCCAAAATACAATTTTCCCCATACATCAGTCAATCCCTGGGTTGTGCTTCTGGAGCCAGAGATGTCCCAGAATATGCTGGGTAGAGGGGCAATTGATTAAGAAAAGTTCAATCCATTCTGAATGGCAGGTTCCAATGGATAGGTGAACAGGCTGAGAGACCTCTTGAATAAGACCACCTAATAAGAGATTCCCATCCAGATCGCAGGCAAAGATAGGGATCTCCAAGGGTCTCCCGTGAATGCCTAAGGATTGGGCCAACTTAAAGACCATTAGGTCTTTTATCACTATTGATAAAAGTGGAGAGCAGAAGGGACTGGGTTTTGATCTCCAGAAAAACTGGTATAAGTAATACATTTTTTGAAGAGAATAAATGGGTTCCCAGATGGACCTACTCCAAATCCATCTGATTTAAGCATTTCCCACTGGTGACATCTTTTAGGACAACTAACCACATGATTTCTCTTTCCTCTGCAATAGAGACAGAGTTCTAGAGTGAGACATTGGGTCTTTTCCTGTCTGGCTAGTCAAAATGATCCTATTTGCATTAGTTCTTCCTCAGATGACGCTCCCTTGGATGTGGGGACAAATGAAAAACATGGAGAGGCATCTCTTTCCATCCACCTTTCCCTGAAACGTCGATCAATTTTGATGGCCAAAGACATTAAATCTTCCAGGGTCTCTGCTAGAGGAATTAGATTAGGGCATCCTTAACTTGGTCAGCTAAGCCAATTCTGAACTGGCTTCATAATTCTTGATCATTCCATTGGCATCCCACTGACCAACGACGGAACTCTGCACAGAATCGTCTGCTAAATGCTGCCCCAGATTGATAGAACGAATCTTAGATTCTGCTGTGGACACCCATTCAGGGTCATAATACAAAAGACCAAGCGCTTTGAAGAAAGTGTCTACTAATTGATGAGTATGATGGCGGCAGGCTGAAGGCCCAAGCCTGGGGGTCCCTTTGCAGGAGGGAGATGATGAGCCCCATCATTTTTTTGCTCAGATCCAAATGCTGTTGGGTGAAGCTGATAGTATAGCAGACAGGCATTTTTAAATTGTTGAAACTTGTTTCTCTCCCCTGAAAATTGATCTGGTAATGAAACCTTGACATCCGTGGGTGTTACTGGAACATTGGGCGGAGCA
>WWET01002597.1:69555-81124 GCA_011038615.1 Limnodynastes dumerilii | reverse complement strand
AAATGGAGGAATGAGAAAGGGGCGCACTTCACCCGGCTGGTAGCTTTGACCAACTGAGGTTAGAAATCGGTGAGATACTCACGCACATCAGGTCTCTCCCAACTAAATAAGACATTCAGGAGGTTGAACAGCACCTCAGAGAATCCATCAAACAAGAGGTCACTACTATACAAACGGATATCTCTCACTTGGTTAACAGACTTACCTCTCTGAAATCGGACAAAGAGACCTCAGATGACTTACGCTCCAATATGCGGGAGGTGGTTTCTCACCATAGAGCAGGCCTACAGTCCTTGCAATTCAGAATAGACAACCTGGATAACAGGGGCCACAGAAACAATATCCGCGTGAGAGGCCTCCCTGAGGACATCCTGCTAGTTGAACTAGTGAATGCACTCAACAAAATATTTGGTAAGCTCCTGGGCCTTGATCAAAATGCCTCATTGAGTTTGACAGAGCACATGAGACCCAGAGGCCCTTTGTTGGAAAAACCCAGAGACGTTATCTGCTATCTCCATTATTTCACACAGATGGAGGAAATTCTTAGGAGATCCTGATCACTTGATTCGGTGGAGTTTAACGGCACTCCAAATCCAGATTTTCCAAGTTCTATCATGGCACACCCTTCAACAGCACAGGATACTCAAGCTCCTCACAGACATCTTGCGAGACCAAAACATCAAATACAGATGGGGCTTCCCATTATCTCTTCAAGTCTTCTTGGGTGGCGGTCAACATACCCTTCATTCGCATGCGGATTTGGATGACTGTAATACTATCCGCATCCCGAAGCCTAAAACCACCTGACTGGTGTTACACTCCGTAGTAGTTGCACTGGCAGGATCTAGCAGGCTTAGGTTCTATGTGCTCCCTTTTCCCCAGCTGTCAGGTAATCACCTGTGGAGGTGTGTCAGGGTTGCCTTGTGATTGGAGGATCCCTCCTTAAATACTCCCTGCTCACTTCCACAGGTGTCGGTTATAGCGTCTGGTTCCTGATCGTGCTAGCTGGCTGTCTGAGTGCTTCGTTTGCTTTTTGCATTATCCTGATACCCTGCTTTCCTGGTGTGTACCCCCTTGCTTCCCTCGTACCCTCTGTCTTATTGTTGACCCCCTGTGTGGTGAGGTGCGCGGCGAGAGTAGTTCGCTACTCCCGCTGGCGGCCTCAGCCCCGGACAGGCTCCGGTCTGTTTACTTGTATGCGAGTGAATTCCATCTCCTTGCTCCGTCTTGTCAGGCGTGTTTGTGAGATCTGCCACGTGTTGTGAGCGTTACCTGCGGTTACCATCTTGCAGTGTGTTTGGTTCTTATTACCTGCGGTTACCATCTAGCGGTGTAGTAAGACTCTGTATTGCTGTGCTGTGGTCATCTAGCAGTGTCGGAGTTCTGTTCTTAGGTCTCCTGTGTTCCTCGCAGCTGTATCATCTTGCTCGAGTGTGTTAGCCGCCAGTGTGTTTACTGTGTGAGCGCTGAGTGTGGTGTGTGTCATCTCCAGTGTGTATAGAGCATAGCTCCACTGTGTGTGTGTCATCTCCAGTGTGTTTTAGAGCATAGCTCCACTGTTTTCCACCTACAGTGTAGCGCAGACCTTTCCACCTGTCTGCTTATAGTTCCCCTGTTACATCTGGGACTTGTGGTACATCTAGTACTGCCTGTGGGCAGCTTCCTTATAGTATACTAATAGTTAGGAGTACAGCCTGCTTATCCTCCAGTGCAACATCTCTCCTAATACCCTGCCTATGGTTTCCTATTAGTATACTTATTATTTTAGGGAAGTTATATTTTTGTCTGCATTACTGTGTATGAGGGTTCCGGTATTTGCATTAAAGAAACCTTTTTACTGTTCTTTAGAGTAACTGTATTATTCATACCTGGTTATTGTATGCTAGGGTTCTTGTGTGTATCTGGGTTCCTGAATAAGCACTACCACGCTGCAGTACCCCTTTGGGAACTATTGCCGGGGGCACGACCTGTCAGACCAGCAGCCCAGACTATCCTCACCTTCAGAGGCTCTAGTGAATATCTGGTGCTGACATAGACTCCGGGCCCCCGGTGAGAAAACCCTTAGGCCGACTGTAACACATATCCTCACTCATCTCAAAATATATCCCAGCTCGTGCTCTTAGATCCTCACAGGACATACAGCTCTCCTCTACACTAAACAAATGCTCTGACTCCCGGTTACAGGACTTCTTTCAGTGTGTCACACAAGTGTAGGGCCTGTATCAAGTCAGATTGTAAAAGGTTAATTAGGTCAGAAGATTTAATATTTTCAGGAATTACTATGAACCTTAAATTGTTCCTTCTGCCTCAATTCTCTAAATCATCAATTCTACCCTCTAAGGCCAGGATTTTTTTATTTTGGTTGAGAACCGTATTTTGCAATGCAAGTTGCGAATCATTGATATTACTTATGCGCTGTTTGATGTCAACAATACGCTTAGTATTTGATTCTAGTGCTGTAACAGCCGTTGCAATACTTGCTTGCTTAGCATCAAAACGGGATTTAAAAATTGGTAATAATTTGTTTTCCAGTAAGGGGAACAAATGTAAGGATAATTCTTTCGCTGTACTAGCAAGAGAAGAGTGTTGCGTCTCAATCCCTTCTTGTACCGTGTGAGTGACTTGAGGATGTTTGGGGGTGATTAGGGAGAAAAGGGGGTTATTGCGTGAAACTGCTGTTGCAGCAGCTGAGGCCCATGGCTTCCCCATTTTACTTTCTTCTGTTTGATCTTAAAAACTTTTCATACCCACTAAAGTAATTATGAGCTGGGTCATCTACTGGAGGTGTTATATCATCTACATGCGTTCAAATATATGCTAAAGTAATTTGACAATTATTGTCTGAGATCAAATGGATCAACTAGGGGAAAACAAAGTGTTGACTAGCAAAGTTTGTTGCAAAGATATTTGTAGTAACAGTCAAATCAGTGTTCCTTTAGTTAAAGTGAAATATGGTCTACTATAAAAAACGTTAAAGGCTGAATATAACAAATATACTTTTAAAAAATGACTTATCTATAATGCGACTGGTGTGGTTAGAGTTCCTTGTTGCATCCAGAAGAAAAAAAGTTGAACGTCCTCAATATGTAACACAGGACCCCAAGCCATGATAATACGGTCCGTGGTGTGTAGTCTCTTTTTAAATGAGTGGATGTGGTGCTGCCTGGTCAGGCACGCCGGGATGATATCAGAAAAAGATTATATTACCTAAGGCGTATGTCCATTTATATAGATGCTACCTATTCAGGCATGCCGAGCTGGCGTAGATATTGGCAGAATATATGGCGTTATAGATGATATGCTGTGGCCTGTTCAGGCACGCTGGTATGGTATAAACAGTGGTAGAATATGGATCGTTATAGACAATATGCTGCTGCCTATTCAGGCACACCGGGTTGGCATAGATATTAGTAGAATATATTATATAGAGTTATAAACAATATGCTGCTGGCGCGCCAAAGATCATGCAGTATATTCCAGATTGTTTTGTAGAAAAAGCTGGGATGTTGTCAGACACGTCAAGCATGTGTTAGAGTAGTATGCGTAGCTAAGAGCAAATGATGTAGTTATTTCAAATGTTCCAGATTATAAAAAAAATCAGAATAGATGTGTTAGAATGTAATATTCTGGTCAAGGTACATCACTCTGATATCTTATGAGTGGTTCTGCAGGGACAATTATGGTGCTGCCTATTCCGGCACGTTGATCGCGCTTGAGAGATATGCGGTTAATAAAAAGCGAGCTGCGTAACTATTACTGTTGCAAATATTTCAGATTAAGAGGTGAGTCTTTTTTTTTTATTATTATTTAAAAAAAATGTTTTTATTTTATTTGAATTCTTTGCTCTGCTGTGTACTAGTTATGTAGTTTGCTTCCTTCTTTCACTTGCTATGACTTGTCTATGTCTCAGCTTCTACTGTAGTTATTTCAGTGTACTTTATTATATCTCTCCTATGGTGGATTGCATACAGGAGAAGGCAAGGTCACTACAGATATGTCCTCTCTATGATACCTCAGCTGTGCTGGGAGGGATGAGGGGAAATTTTGAGGGTATACTTATGTGTGTCCCGTTATAAGATCTGCGTAGGCTGGATAGTGTTAGATCTACAAATAGACTGCCGACAAGATGTCTGCTACTTCGTGCCCTTTTACTGTCAGGCAGGACTCACAGTGCAATAGTTGGTCAGGTGCTGCCGATTGTCTGGTATTTGATTTGTTCGGCTGTAAACAGATATAATGATCATAGCGGTTATTCCCTTGTGAATCCTACCATTACTGCAGAAGGCTGGCAACTTTCTCTGTAATATTGCATGACTGATACTTGCCGCTAAGTTGGAGCCGCATGGCAGGCCGTTTTCGTGCCCTTTTTCTAAGGGCTAGGACTCCTGGCGTGTGTGTTGGTCAGGGAGCCGGGCAATACACTTTCTGCTTGCCTGCCTCTGCCCTTGGGGTACAGGAGTCTGAGGATGCTGGTAACAGGCACATGGAGCCTGTATTTAGTACTTTAAGCACCCGGTCTCAGGAGCTCTGTAAAAGACGCATCCACGCTCGGTGATCTCCCACCAGAATCTGGGTGCCACCATTGTTATTCACTTTGTCCTAGTTGTCTCCTAGCAGCCAGGACACTGACTTATCAGGAGAGGAGGGGCAGCAGATGCCGTCTGCTGATTGCTGACCACTCTGTTCTCAAAAGGTATTCTCTTGTTCTCTTATTTTTATCTCTTGTTGCTGTTTTCAGCTTAATTGATAGGATATGCCACTGGGAGCAGCGACCTGACAGATTTCTGCAGCTATGGCTATCCCCACCATCAGGGATTTCAGTGAACTTTGGTTAGACTTCATGCCCTGGTGAGCTTATCCTAACTATATGAATAAACTTAAATCCAAATCTATATTTAACCCATATGGATCAAGTGTATTTAGGTTATAAATCCACCTAGTTCCTTCTCCGGCAATTTATGCCATGTAGTACCTCTGCCCCAACCCCTTCAGCATTTGGCCTGCACAGACACAATAAAGGTAAATAACACCTTTACAACTCAGTATTTATTTGATTTTATACTACTTATCTGTAGATTTGGATTCAAAGCTGACATGCAGGTGAGTGGAAGTATGGTTGGTATTGATGCAGGATTGACATTCATGCAATTTTGTGAGATGGCTTTTTCTGGGCATAAGGCGATGGGTGCTAACACAATTTTCAGGTTTTGAAACTTTCTATAGATGCTTTGGACTTATCTGGGAGTATCATTCTCAGTTTGTAGTCCTTTAGTAAAAGGTGCCAGTTTGTTCATATTACTTTTTCTAGGCTTCTGTAGCTACACAAAGAACATTGGGGCAGATCCAGAATAATGCTTCTGTGCGTATTTATGCGTGGCAGACACGTAAAATTGCATTTTGGTAAGTACTGTGCATGCGCACGACAGATAATATGCTACATAAGGTAAGACGTAAATGTGAGCATATGGGGCATATTACGCCAATTTTATGTGAGCTAAAAGTACGTCTAAAATACACACTGTAGGCGGGGGTTTTTATTTAAATTGTACAGTATGGGTGTGCTTAGCTGCATAAATACAGGTTACCCATCCGTACGTGTGCAGATGAGCGGTTACGTGGACAAAAGGTAGGGTTTGGAAAGTGGAAAGCGGTCAAAATACGTACATTCAAGGGGAGTGCCTAGGGGAGTGTATAGAAGGTACGCACGCGTAAATACGCTACGCTAGTAAACGGTTTGCAAGCGGAGTTCTGGATGTACCCCATTGTCTATATATTTTTTCTTTCATCTGTTTGTACAGTGCTTAATTTATTGCCCTATCAGAAACCTGCAAACCGGAAACAACTAAAATTATAATAAAGAATGATTTGTAACTAGTTTATGCTGGAAAAAACTATTAACAGCGTAAACCAAACAATGGTGGGAAAATATAAAGAACAAGGTTTAAACCCAAGAGGCTTAAGAAATAAAAAAAAAAAACTTTTCAACCTAAACGCCCTGTTTTTAACAGAATGGTACAGTGAACTCAAAGATTGCTCCACTCACCATATTAGGCTTATCATTCATAACAGATTAGAACTCTATCTATCTTTGATATTTTCAAAGTTGTGCTCAATAACTTTGATATTAACTTTGATATTATCTGGAACATTGCATCACCTTAGAAAAAATTGTTCAAATTAAGCTTCTCAAATTGGAGAAATATATCCTTTAACAAACAAACTAATTAAAGATAGAAAAAATGTAGTTGCGGATCTTGATTTGAAAGAAGAAATTAAGAATGCAGCAGTTTATCTTTCCCAGAGAAAAAGACCCAGGTCCCAGGATCAAACCAACTTTCCTCACAGAGGACCGGATCCAGACCCCCGCGTGCTTTCCGTGCGCGCGGGGGTCTGAAATTACGCGAGACAGAGGGGAGTGCACACCCCCTGTCACTCCCCTCTGTCGTGCGGGCTTTATGGCAGCTTAAGCTGCCATAAGCCTGCCTTAAATGCGACGCCTCCCACACTGTACACTTTACATGCTTCCCCCCGCCTGCTTTAGCGGGCGGAAGGGAAGCACGGCCCATTTGCACGCAAATGGGCTTGAACGGAACAAAGTTCCGTCCGATTGTTTAAACGCTAGGATTACTATAGTAATCCTAGCATAACATCTAGAGGGCGTGCGTAAATCACCTGACGATCTTAAATCTGGATCCGGTCCAGAGGTCCAATCTACAATTGGGAAGAAAATCTTCTCTCAAAATCCCTCCCCCCCAAACATCCCAATGCAAAGGGATACCAAAGGTTTAAGAACCCTAAAAAGAGAAATACATCAACAGTCACATTCAAATCACCATAACTCGCTAAAGGGGCAACATGCTAAAAGCAACAACAAAAAGGTAACTTTGGAGCCAACGAAACAGACATTTACATATAATAGGGACCTCACTGACATAGCAATAAAAAGTTACAGAATGGAATGGAAGAGGCTAAGTGAAGAATCACCTAAAAAAAGATGCACACTCCTTAAATGCCTGTTGGAAAAAGAGAAATCATAGAAAGGGAAAACCAGAGCCAAGGTGGTTAGGTACGGATCTGAACCCAGAGAAATGCATGTCCAATTTTTTGAACTGGCCAAGAACTCCCTCCCACCAAATCTGAATATATCATAGACAGACAAACCATGGGAGAACACTGCATTAGAAGCCAATATAAACGAGAAACCACACAAGAAAAATAATATGTAAATATTCCACTGATGTGCACTAAAAACCACTGCTGCAACACCGGTAGAGTCCACCTCCAAAGAAAACAGCTAACCAAATGAATAATTGACGTAGAGAAGCATTATGATACCAAACAAATAAATACAGCATATGGGAGTAAATCTAAAAGATAAAATCACTATAAAAGTCCTACAGACAAGTTTTAATGAAGAAAACTTATAACTTGTATTGTTAAAATAGTTCACAGTGCTTTAAGTTGGAAGGTCCTAGATGGGTTTTCACCATATAGAAAGACCACTCTGTGTATATTCCTTCAAAGATAATGCAAAGGAGAATAGAAAATGGTCAAATAAATATTCAGAAGAATTATGAAACTTTACTCACAAAAATATATAATAAAATTAAATAAATAGATAAATGTAAATTATCTGCAGCTTGTGTAATTAGTGCTAAAAAATGGTTTTGACACCATGCACTTATAAAACAACAGTTTTATAAGTTTTTAACAAATCAGTTGTTACACGCTGTCACTTGAATGTGACAGTGCTTACCGGGTCTTCCTGCAGCCGCACCTCTCCTCGGACCGGCGTCCAGGATACCGGAAGCAGTTCCGACGCTCTGACATGCTGTTCTGAGACAGCGTGAACTGTGGAGACCTGCGGCACGCCCCCTTTGCTTAGCAACCAGGATGCCAGAGTGTGCTGCTTTTTCCACCCAGACCACTGGCTGCTCATTAGCCATTGGCTCCCTAAATAACCAGCTGACCCAGGGGTCAGTGCTGGTTATAGTATCTTGCTACCCAGTTGTGTTGTTGTTGGTCAGTGGTTCAGTGCTTTTGCCTGTCTTCTGTATCTTGATTTCTGAGTGTCCTTGTTCCTGTTCATTCCTTTTTCCTGCCGTTAACCCTTCCTTCTTTGCTTTGTCCTTGCCTCCTGGTTGCTTTGTTCTGCTGAGTGCACTGTGTGTATCCATGAGTGTTTGCCCTCATTAATATCACTGTCTGTTCTGGTGTTGTTGCTATTTTCACGGTCCCCATTTCCTTGTCCAGTGAAAACCAGGCTTTGATTAGTCTCCATGCCCTGGTAAGCGATCCTAACAGATATCCAGAGAAAACAAGTCCCCTACCAGTAGCGAGATATAAAACACTGAGAACTCCGGGAGGGTGAATAGGGAGAATATGAGAAAACCACAGGAAGGAGCAGCTGACAGCACTGGAGGGACCAGACTTTGGAACTCATAGAGAAAGGAGCACTTAATGTCTTCTGGGTTGAGCACTCAAAAGTCCTTTTTTCACTTTTAAAAAGGGCTCAGCCCGAAACACTTTGAGTTCTCCTGCCTCTGTAACAAATAAAAGTTAGAATTCACAGAAAGTGAGAAAAATGAGAATGAGTTTATAAGAACACAAACAAAGCCCAAACCAAAATGTTAAAATGTGAAGGCATTTTTATCCTAAGTGACCAAGTGACACCCAGCAATTCCCAATTAAATGTTTTATCAAAAGACCTGAAATTTACCCATTGCAAATGCCACACATTCATAGGAAACCTCATACTTAATTATTGCATGAGAGATAAATTAAAAACAATAGAAAGCAATAAGTAGAAGGTAGAGAAAAATTAACCCAATGGTATATTTAAACACACAAATCTTAAAAGAAGATCCACATTTAACACCAAGTGACTTAAAGGTCCCTACCTAGAGCCTTTTTAAAATCAGAAAAAAATATGAATGCAAAGAAAAAAAGAAAGCCCTAACAGCATAAAGAAATAAAGAACTGAATACTTTTGTCATTAAACCAGCTGATAGTCACAGTCTCAATGGTGATAAAAACTATTTTCAAAAAGCTAATACAATTCTGATTGACATCACCACATATCCTTGATAAAGGATCCCACTGAGATGTTCATACTACTGATACCAATTATATCTTCAGTGTTTTTAGTACTTCTGAAACTACTTCAAGTTATGTTGTGACCTTTGACAATCCCTGAACAACAAATTTCCTATAAATTTATGAAGATACCACTGAAGTCCTGGACCTCACCAAAAACCTTAAGTGGAACCTGAATTATAGCATTGTGACAGGGGATATCACCTCACTTTACTCTGTGATCAACCATCTGATAGGATGTAAATACAGAAAGAAATGCTGACAAAATTCTCTAATTTGGTTACTGTCTAACCCCTGAATCATATGTGAAAAATAATGAAATAGAAATATCATTATTTTTTTAAAACAAACCACAGAAACAAATTACAAAAAATTATATCTATTTTATCACTGATTTCAACAGCAACTACAAAGGCCTAGAAGCAGATGGAGCAGACATCCTTAGAAAGCAGATCTAGATACAGATTCAGATCCAGGTAGGCATCAAATGACAGAGGAAACTGTTATATGCAGCTACCTCTAAGGTTAGCGCATGTTACATGCTGCAGTGTGGCAGCAGCATATAACAATATCATTGTACTGTAGCAGAGTACTCCAGTCCTTGTTTCGTCTGCAGCATGCCTCCTTGTTTAAGGATCCTAGCTATTTTCCTTACAGCTGGGCTGCCTTAAGTGAGGATTAGGCTGTGTGTATTCAACAGCCAACCAGCAGCTACCCCTTAAATAGCTGTAACCTGATAGCTTCCTTGCTGGTCATAGTTTCTAGTTTTCTGGTGTTACCTGGCTGTAAACTTGATTGGAATCAATTCTGATTCTGTGATTCCTGAGTGCTACCTCTCCGTCTTTTTATTTGTTCCCCTAGTTCCTGTACCTCTGCTTCCTGCATATGTGAGCTGAGTGAGTGCCCCTGATTGATTGATTGATTGATTGATTGTTTGTTTCCCCTGCCCAAAGCCTAACCCTAAGACTCCCCTACCCGCAGGCTGACCCTAACCCTCCTGTTTCACGACTTTAACCCTACCTTCCCCTGAGCCTAACCCTAACCCTCTCTTTCCCAGTGCCTAACCCTAATCCTAAAAGTCCCCAGAGAGGATACTCACCTCTCCAGAGGGGTCTGTGGTGAGCGGAGAGTGCGATAAGTCCAGCGGGCAGCAGGCTCCAATCAACATACATGCCTAGTAAAAAAATATATTTGAAAATGGCTGTTTTTAAAAATAGAGCAGTCGAACATGAGCTTTTATCTATCTCTATTGTAAACAGCCATTTTCATGCCGTAGCCTTACACGACACCAGCCTGTCTGGTCATTAATGTGCAGCTTTACTCCTGCTATACTCACCTTGCATACTTACCAGCACACCAGCCTGTCTGGTCATTACTGTGCAGCTCTACTCCAGCTATACTCTCTGCATACTTACCAGCACACCAGCCTGTCTGGTCATTACTGTGCAGCTTTACTCCTGCTATACTTTTTGCATACTTACCAGCACACCAGCCTGTCTGGTCATTACTGCGCAGCTCTACTCCAGCTATACTCTGCATACTTTCTTTCTTGTACTCAGTCTGGCTCTGTGTTTATTCACACATAGTGCGTTCATTCTGTGAGCAACCTCTCCTTCTTCTTGTCTGGCTGTGTGTGTAGTCTGTCTGCAGAGCGGACATTTTCTACTCTGTTTTTGTCTGGTCTTGTGTCTGCTGATAGTTCCTCATCCATGGTGTGTATCCTTTTCTATACATTGTTCATCTGTCTTTCAATATCAATATTACCTTTATCCCATCAATGGTCATCAAAGGCCATGACCTGCTGGGTGTCCTGCTGCTCAAATCTGTCCTCACCATCAGAGGCTCCAGCAAAAACTAGGCTTCAGATAGACTCCGCGCCATGGTGGCCCTGTGGTGAGTACATACTTTAACGCTGCATTCACTTGGTCATTGTCTTTGTCATCACCCGTTCCGAAATAGGGTCAGTACCCATTGCAATATTGCTCCTTTAGAGACAAGAACTTATTTCATTACCACAAAGAAGAACTTTGAATCCATAACCAGCATCTGTACATTATTTTACTGGCGGCAAGTGGTATCTTTTGTCAGTGGAGCCAGGGCCATTTAAAAAGCAACGTGGATTACTTACTGCTGTATGCAAATTTTAATCACCAGTATTTAGATTTTACCTATAATTATACCTACACATTACATTCTATAAAATTGCCTACAATTCACTTATTTTGTGTTGTATATTGCTTTCAGGTTTTCAATGTATGCATGATTTGAATAATACATATTATAACATTATGTATACGTAGCACTTGTTTCATGAAATTACCTTATGTGTGGTCTTTCCAGCCAATTAATGTATTAAATTTCATAGTTTATTGTTACAGAGGAGCTCATTTTAATATGTTTAGATAACATGGAAACCCCTTTAAGTACTTTTAGTGGCAGCTAGCATCCAGGATTTTGGACAAGGCAGAGCGGT
>WWET01002597.1:43719-66494 GCA_011038615.1 Limnodynastes dumerilii | reverse complement strand
GGGGGGGGGGGTTATTCTAACCAGGATGTGTGTGTAGATGTACTAATTTATCATTTATCTAGAGTGCCTCCGATAATTCTGAACCTAACCCTATCTCAACCATACAGGTATGTAATGTGAAGGGAAGGGATGATACAGATTAGGGGGTAATTTTGTGGGATCATAACGGACCCTTCTAATTGTACCTCTCATATTAGTATCCCACTAACCAAAGCAGGAAGCGATGTATGGAGGTCATACTTTCTCCTAGGTGTGAAATGGGGATGGCAGAGATATAACTGGTTTACCATAACTTACAGTAACCGATATTCCTAGGGGGTCACCTCCCCTGGTACTGGTCGGCCCACTAGGTTTTGCTTCCGAGATCGGCCGAGTTTAGGCGTTTTCGGAGTGGTATGACTGTAGGTATTCTGGCTACCCATACTCTACCCTTAACCCCGTTCACTTACCTCTACAGATCAGGTGGTCACAGGAACCATTGGAGTTCGAATTCCTGGTTTAATCCTCCAGGCTCCATGGTGTTAAGATCAAAAATACATCGCATTTCTGCCTTGGCCAGCGCAGGTAGATGGTCTTTTTTTCACCAGTTTCCTTGGACCTTTCTGAAAGTGGGCGGAGACCGTATGGGTCATTACTCCCTTTCTGATATTTCTCAGATGCTCTGCCCACCTCATCTTAAGGGGTCTGATCATTCGGCCCACATACTGCTTTTTACATGTGCACTCTAGGATATATACACAACATTTTAAATAGCATGTGATGAATTGATCAATTTTTATTGTTTTACCATTGGTATTGGAACTTATGGATTCAGTTTTTTTGGTGGTAAAGGTATTGGGACAATTTCTACACATTAGGCAATGTCTGCATCGATAAAAGCCTTTGATCTTAATTGTCCCTGGTTCTGCAGGGTTTGTAAAGGCGGACTTCACTTTGTTTTTAAGGGTGGGGGCCTTTCTATACACAAATGAAGGTCGTTCACCAATATAGTTGGTCAAATCGGGATCCTTTCTTAAAATACCCCAGTGTTTTCTGGTGATTTATTGCAAATCGCCACACTATCTTCCAAAAACGTTTGATTAATGGGCATTCCCACAAACAGTGATTAAGCCCAGCTTCCAACTCTCCACACTTTAGACACTTTAGACTTTGGATGATACCCATTTGATACTCTCTCAGCGGGGCGATATATGACCTATGTACAATATTTAAGAACATTTCTCTATATGACATGGCAGGAATCAGCCTACTCTCAGTTTCCAAAGCCCGGAGAATATCCTTAATTGTGAGATTAGGGAAGTATTGGAGCCATTGAGAGATCCCTGTATGTGATTTTAAATAGTCAAATACATGTCTTAGGTGGGAGTAATTTACAGAAATGGCTTTGTGTTTCGGCAGAGGGCTGAGCAGAAGCCTATCGAATTGATTGTCCCAGTCATTATCAGAGAGACATCTAAGAACAGAACTAATATAGTGTTGGGCTTGCAAAAAAGCCATATTCGCCCCCTGCAGAAACCCAAATTTTTCCCTGGCCTGCGCAAAAGTGAGGGGCCTCTTGCTCCCAATGTTCACCAATTTGCCAATGCTGGTAATACCTCTACGCTCCCATACCGTGAATGGGTGAGCGGCTGCACAGTCTTGGAAGTCTGGATTGCCCAGCAGGGGAAGGTGTAAAGAGAAATAAGGGTTCAGTTTTAAGGAATGTCTCAGTCGAAACCAAAGCTTCCTAATAGACATCAACAGAGGGTTTCCCCTCACTGTGTCAGGAACCTCCCCATCAAGTAAGTGCAAGAAGGCTAACAATTTAATATCTGGCAGAAACTGTTGGTCTAGACCTGTGTTGGTATACGTATCAGTGTTTAGAACCCAGTCACGTAGGTGACGAAGCTGAGCAGCGTGATTGTAAGCCTTTAGGTCAGGAACATTCATTCCCTCCTGGTTTTCTACCCTGTTGAAGCTTGACTAAACTAATCCGGGGCCGCATACTGTTCCAGATAAATTTACGAAAAATGGAGTGTATTCGTGCTACATCTTTATTGCAAAATAAGCAAAAGTGGCAGAACCTGTAGGGGGTAGAGCAGTTTTGGGAATATTACCATTTTTATTAAATTGACCCTCCCCCCATAGGAAAGACAAAGATGTTTCCAATTAGCAATTACCTTTTCAGCATGGGCAATGGCTTTACTAACATTTAAGGAATATATCCTCCCCAAGTATATTCGTGGGGAGGATAATTCCTAGATAAGGTATGTGGTATCTGGCCCAGGTTAGTGGTATGCCAGCGGCCCATCTGGGTTTGGTTCAATTAGAAACCAGGTGGAGTGCGGAGGACTTCTCGAAATTCACCCTAAAACCCGAAATTGTACCAAACTCTGTGATCCTTGCATTCAGGGAACTCAGGATGACTTCCGGGTTAGAGATATATAATAATATGTCATCAGCAAATGCCGAGATCTTGATCTCAGCGTTGCCAACAATGATTCCCCTGAAATCACCCCATTCCTGCAGAGATCTCAGCATAGGGTCCAGAACTAAGTTAAAGAGCAAGGGAGACATGGGGCAACCTTGCCGAGTGCCCCGTGCCATTGTGATACTTGCGCCCCGTAGTCCATTAATTAATAAGCACGTTTTAGGGGACGTATATAAAAAATCGATCAGGGTTCGGAATCCCAGCCCAAAGCCTCTCCGCCTCAAAATCTCTCTCATATAAGGCCATGAGACGGAATCAAACGCCCTTTGCGCATCTAAACTAAGGAGCATGCACTAGAACCGGTAACATTTGAGGCCAGTACCGCTGCTATTGCTGAGCGGATTTCCTTTACTGAATGCCGTCCCGCTACAAATCCTAGCTGGTGATGTGTTAAAAGCCCAGGCAACAGGGACTGGAGACGAGTAGCCATAATTTTAGCAAGTAGTTTACAGTCCACATTGAGGAGTGTAATCGGACGGTATGAGGATGGACATTGCGGGTCTTTCCCAGGTTTGGGAATAAGGATGGTTAGGGCCTCATTGAAAGAT
This sequence comes from Limnodynastes dumerilii, assembly GCA_011038615.1. Taxonomy (NCBI): domain Eukaryota; kingdom Metazoa; phylum Chordata; class Amphibia; order Anura; family Limnodynastidae; genus Limnodynastes; species Limnodynastes dumerilii. The sequence goes on along the minus strand of WWET01002597.1, from coordinate 63,476 downwards.
GGGTACAGCGGGGCTGTCTCTTGAATATGATTGTATAGTTCCAAGAGAGCCGGCGCAACTTCGGCCTCCAGGAGTTTATAATATTCTGAGGTAAGGTCGTCAGGACCTGGAGATTTTTGAAGCTTGAGACTACGGATAGCTAACTCTATTTCCCTAGATGTTATGGGGGCATCCAATCCGTCCATTTGTTCCCGAGTTAATTTGGGGAGACGCAACTCTGATAGCAGTGAGTCCATTAATATCGGGGCCGTAGGCTCCGCTGAGTATAGTTGAGCACAATATCTCTGAAAGATATCAGTTATGGCCTGGGAGTCAGTGTGAATCATTTGCGTTAGATCGTCCTTAAGAGAGACCACATAATGTTTTTTCCTCTCGCCCCGCGCCATATTAGCTAAGAGTCTACCCGCCTTACCTCCCCAACGAAAAAATTTGTTTTTCATGAAATCAATGTGTTGACGTGCCTTAGCAGTTAAGAAGCTTTCCAGAATGAGGCGTGCCTCTTTATATTTCTGTAAATTCTCCTCGCTAGGGGAGTCAACATAGGCCTCATATAGCATAGAGGCAGTCCGCTGGAGAGCTGACTCCTTCTGCCGTTGCTCTCTGTTTCTACGCGCTACAAAGCTGATTATATGCCCCCGCATCACGGCCTTAGATGTATCCCAGAAGAGGGTGGGCCTATCCCAATGTTCCACATTATTGTCAAGAAAGTTGCTCCATTGCTTTGAGATATTGGGCAAAGGATTCCGATTTGAAGAGATATGTTGGGAACCTCCAGAGACGGGAAGCTCCCACTGTATTGGGGAGCGAGATCCGCAGGGAAATCATGGCGTGGTCAGAGACCACCAAGTCCCCAATATCCACATCCACAACCCGTGTTACCAAGTCCTCCGCAATCAGCCAAAAATCAATCCTAGAAAGTGAGCCATGGACTCCTGATAAAAAAGTGTAACTCCTACCTGAGGGGTTCACAAGACGCCATGGGTCAATAACCCGAAGATCATCCTGCAGGTGGTGTATGGGAGACAAGGTGGAGACAGTGGGCCGAGCATGAGGGATAGATTTATCTAGATGAGGACTAGCTACACAATTAAAGTCCCCCCCCAAGATTAGGGTGTAATTGTTTCTTTGTAAGAGAATGTTGGACAGTAATTGTTTCTTTGTAAGAGAAGGTTGGACACTTGGAGCAAGAATTCTTTTTGTGCTGAATTAGGGCCATATACGTTAACTATCGTGTAGCAGAGATTTTGAATTTTAACGTCTAGGATTATAAATCTACCTTCCGGGTCAAGCTCAGTATTCAAGAGCTCATATTGTAAAGATTTTGCCAATAGGATCGCCACCCCCCCTACTCTTTGTTCGATACGTGGTCGCAATACAAGTCCCTATCCATCTCGCTTTGAGCGTGGCCTCCCCTCCCTACTGCCAGTGGGTTTCCTGGATAAGAATAATATCCGCTCTTTGTTTATGTAATTGTGCAAGGACCTTTTTTCTTTTGATAGGGGTATTAAGGCCCCCACATTCCATGAGACTAAACGTAGGGATGGGGGCGACAGATCAGGGGCTAGGTCGAAAGGGATAGACCGTGCAGGCGATTAACCCATCCTATCCACTCATAAGATGTACTGGCAATAGCTCGCCTGGCAGCGCAAGGTATAAGATAGTGGCATATTCATCTTTGACGTCGATGACCCCCGAGGCACACATTACCAAGAGAGTAGTAGAGCCTTTCTGTAAACAACAAAAGCGTGCAACAATGACAAATAAACAAGTGACAACATGTTTCATCACATTTTCAACTATTTTCCATAACCAAAAAAACTGGATGTGGGTCCTGGAAAACGTACCAGGACACCTTAAAACAACTAACAAGTTAACATAAACTATCATGGGTTAAGATCCCTGCAAGACTGTTCCAATCTTGTGAGAAGGGTATAGCCCAATGTAATTGCAATTCTTCTAATTCCCAGGCGAGGAAGGGTTAGAGACACGAGCAGGAGACGGCATAGGAGAGATTTGGGATTCCAGATGACGCCTAGCCTCTTTAGGATCATCAAAGATGAGCATCTGCCCACCTTCAATGAGGCGCAACTTTGCCGGGTAAATGAGTGCAAATCTTTGACCATTCTCCAACAGGTGCTTACAAATTGGGGCGAATTCTCTACGTTTCTGTGATAAAGCAACGGAGTAATCTTGAAAAATTAGGATTTTCGCACCTCTAACTGTAGTGTGGGTCTGTTTTCGGTAGGCCGCCAATATTTGCTCCTTTACCCAATAATCGAGGAATCTAGCAATCACCGGGCGGGGGAGCGCGGAATTTCCATCCCACTCCCTACCAATACGATGCGCTCTTTCAATATTGGGAGTGCCCAAAACATCTGAAATATGCAGTGCAAGCACTCGGCAAGGAATTTGTAGAGGTCCTGGCCCTTGACGCCCTCCGGAACCCCAATGAAGCGTAAGTTATCTCTCCTGCTCCTGTTCTCCAAATCCTCTATTTTATTCTGCAGGGCTTGCAGTTGGGAAGCATGGCAATCAGTGATATGTTGTAAGGATAAAGTGGTATCCTCCACGTTGCTTGTACGCTGCTCTAACGCCTGTAGTTTAGAAGTATTTTCTGAGATCTTAGCAATGGCCGTATCTAGAGATTGCTGAAACGCGTCAAAGCGCTTATCAAACATGGGTAGGAGAACTGAAGATATCTCTTTGACCATGTCAGCAATGGAAGGCGAGACACCCAGTGTCGCCCCCGCGCCTACTAAGGCCGTTTGGCTGGTGCCAGGCGAGGAGGGACTGGAGGGTGAGGCAGGTTGGGTTGAGGGGGCTTGCCCCGATTTAGAGGCAGTAGGTTTGTTTTTACCCATAGGGGCTGATTCGGCATGGCTCAAAGACTTAGAAGCAGCCGCTCTACTGTAATATTTATGCATAACCTCCTAGTCCGAATAAGTGTATAGACAAGCGACAGTGGAAGGACTCAGAAGCCTAGGAAACTGGTTCCCACGATTGGAACAGAATTTTGGAAACACAAACTTTACATGTTGATATTATAAATGCAGGAAGGAAAATTCCCTATCTAACTCTCTAGCAGACAAAATAAATGGTCAATCTAAAGAAAGGTTGTACCACGCCCCTTCACTGGAGACTTGATGAAATACTATTACAAATGACCTTAAAGTGAGAGAGTCCCACAGGGGAGCAATATGCAATACTATAAATAAGTAGCTCAGTCAAATTTTCCGGACACACCTCCCTCTCGGTGTCCTCTTGCTGCCACGGTGTTATAGCTCTGCACCTGTTGGTCGCTATTCTGGTCAGCAACTGTCTGCAGAAAAGTCAGTGTGTGGATCTGGAGAGTGGCCTGTGTCCAGGTACCGTCTTCTCTCTGACTAAATCAATGGCCACAAGAGGGAGTCCTATAACTGGAGCTGGTAGGAAAGTGCTATCAGCCCTGCACTTATAACCTTTTTTAATGAACTGGGACTTCTTCCTATCAATGTGTATTTTTGTAACATCCTCCTTGGCACAATTCCTCTTGATCCGGAGGAACTGTCCTTTGGGGATGTTATTTAACCACGTTTTGTGGTGGTTACTTGACACTGGTATATGCAAATTAGTGTCCGTAGCTTTAACAAAGTTTTTAGTTAAAATAACATCATTCTCAATATAAATTTCTAGATTTAAATTGTTTACCTTGGATGTACTAATATCAAAAGATAAAACAATATTAAGATCATTTGTATTAAGAGATGAGCAAAAAACTTCTAAATTCTCCTCAGTCCCTCCCCAAATAAAAAACACGTCATCTATATAGCGTTTCCATAGCACCAGGTCTGCTCCCGCTTGGGTTAAAACACTCATTTCCCAATTTGCTAAGAAAATATTCGCATAGCAGGGAGCAAACCTGGTGCCCATTGCCGTGCCTCCTTGTTGTACATAAAATTTCCCATCGAAATCAAAATAATTGCTTAAAAGAATTAATTCTATACCCTCCAATATAAAAGATTTCTGCTTTACTGCCTTGATACCTTCATTATGTGCTATTATTGTGTAAAGGGATGTAACATCTGAGGTTACTAATTTGTAGCCTTCTTTCCACTCAATATTCCTAATTATATTAATAATGTCAGTGGTGTCCTTCAGAAACGAGAAAATATATTTCATGAGAGGTTGTAAATACCTATCAATGTACAAAGACAGATTCGCTGTTAAGGAGCCTGTCCCAGCCATAATGGGCCTCCCTGGTGGCTGGGAGAGGCTCTTGTGTACTTTGGGTAGTGTGTATAGGACAGTGATGGTGGGTTCTAACACATACAAAAATTCCCTTTCTCTTTCTGTAATTGTGCCTAATTCCTGATGTTTTTTCAGCAGATTTTTTAATGCAATGGAGAGACCAACCGTAGGATCTGATAGTACTTTTTTTTATAGGTACAGACATCCAACAGTTGCCTCTCCACCTCTTTTTTATAATCTTCCTTATTCAAGACAACCACTCCCCCACCTTTATCCGCCTGTTTCAGAATGATATCAGGGTTGTCTTGCAGTGTTTTCAATGCTGTTATTTCTTGTTTCAAATTATTTTTTATCGCCATTCTCCGCCCTCTTTGTTTCCCATTCTTTTTTCCATTTAGTAAGTGGATATCCTCAGTGACCAATTTTTCAAACGTTTCAACAAAGTTGCCACGTTTGAATCTAGGGAAGAATGTTGATTGAACCTTAAATTTATTGCCTTCTCGTCCTTCTCCATCCTCCCCATTGGTTTCTTTAAGATTGGAAAAATAATATTGTATTTTATTCCTATGGTAAATCCCTACACCTTATGATTTCATGTCTTAAGGAAGATATAATTACTACTTACCTTCTATACTCTAGATTAGATTTTTGGAATGGTAATTCCTAGGTTTTTAAGACAACATATGAACTGGGGAAATTGGTATCTAGTTTTATCATGTCTTATAGGAGATTTATCCCTCCCCTCCATTTTTGCATCTTTGCACTTTAAAATTATTAAGTAATTTATAAGGCTCTTATGCTCCCCTGGTATATTCCGGATTGTAGGAGATTATTAACTTGCACTTTATTCATTATTATGCACCCTCATATTAGCACCTTAATATTTTTTTTTTTATTAATTTCTTTTATTGGAGCAAAAAGAATAAAACATTGTAAAATCAAAAAGGTTCATTACAGCATAACACAGGTTTAGAAGAAAACATGCATATGATCTAATCAGTCAATTTCGGAAAATATACAGTTTGTTACAGCCAGAAACAAAGGATAACAATTTGTTCTTAAGACTTTAAAAGCTCTGTCCTAAAACCTGATAAACATTTTCCTAGGTACTTAGGCATCTAATTCTAGCGGTTAGGCCGCAATCTGTTTAGTATATGGCATGTGATTTATTGGCCCCAGATGGACCTTGAGTTCCACAGCAACATGACTTTCGAATTCGTACAATTCCCCAGGAAGTAAAAGCCTCAGTCCACTATGACAGTCCCATCAGAAGGGGAGGGTCCCCCAACAGAACCCTAGAAGAATACCATTTTGTGTTCTCGAAACGTATTTGTGTTTGTAGTAGGGAGCTGAGTGTTAAAATATATTTTTCCCACACCTGAAAAAGGGATTTTACCAATTTTTCCTTCGTTAGGGTAGCCTCCAACCACTCCATACGAAAGAGGTGGTATAGTTTTTCTTTAAAGAGAACTATATTGGGGGCCCTTTCGCCTATCCAACATTGAAGGACACATTTTCTGGCCACTGGGAAATTATTAACGCCATATGTTTTTCTTTCTTACTGAGTTTTAATGTTGGGTCAATGTGACCCAAAACTACCGATTCTGGTGTAAGGGGCAACTTTTCCAGTAGATGTGAGGAGGTGTATACATGTATCTGTTTCCAGAATTTACGAGTTTGAGGGCACTCCCAAAAACAATGTAAGAGCGTTGCACTCCTACCCCTGCATTTAAGACAATCTGAAGTATCTGCTAGGCCCATCTGATGTCTTCGCTCTGGCGATAGGTATCCCCTATGAAAAATATTCAGGACCATCTCCCTATATGTAGCTGCCTTTAACACTTTATTGGAGTAAACTATAGAGTCAAGTAACTGGTCTAGTGTTAATGTGGGGAACACAGTTAGCCAGGATGCCAAACCAGTACAAATTTTTGTATGGTCTAAGGTGTCTCTAAGAAGTCGGTAATGAGAGGATATTATTCCCCTCTCTACTGGAGGGTTACCTAGCATTCTGTCTAAATCATTTCGCCAATCCTCTTCCCCTAGGTGAGTGCTGACAGATTTGGCATAGTGTATAGCCTGGTGAATTGCAAACAGGTGAGTTTTTGGTATACCGTAGTTTTCCTGCAATTGGGCTACTGGGATTAAAGATTTTAAATGAGGGAACGACAAATCCCGAACAGTAATTATTTTCGTTGAGACCCATTGCCGGAAAGGGTATGCTGCCTTCCCATTTTGAAACATAGGGTTTCGTAAAAGTGGGAGAAATAACGAAAATTGACTGTTCAACCCCTTCTTTTTGCGCACCCCTTTCCAGGTAGACCATGCGGACATTAAAATCGTGTTTTCTAGGACTGAGTGTGGGAGGATTGCACGTTGGCAATGTAGAAAAGCTGTCAATGAGAGTTCAGGTACGAACGACTGTTCAAGTGGTGTATTAGCATAGTAGCAAGTCTCGTTTAGCCAATCACGGATAAAACGCATGTTATTGGCATAGCTATATAGTTTAAGATTTGGGAAATTTATTCCCCCATTTGTGCCATGCTGATGTAATTTAAGCAGCGCTATTCTAGAGCATTTCCCTTGCCAGATAAATTTAGGAAAGGCCTTATTGAGCAGCCGTTCGTCTTCCGAGGATAACACTATGGGCAGCATCTGTAAGGGGTATAAGATTTTTGGAAAAAGAATCATTTTAATCAGGTTTGCCCGACCTGAGTAGGATAGCGGTAGCTTCTGCCGTCTATTTATGGATTCACACACTTCAGCTATCACTCCACTCATATTTATGTGATATACTGAATGATAATTTTTTGGAATGGACAGTCCTAAATAGGTCAATGCCTTTTCAGCCCATTTAACCTGATATTTATTATGCCAAGGTGGACGTTGCATGTGCCCCAGCCATAGCGCAGTGGATTTTGCCTGATTAATCGTAAAACCAGAAAGTTTACCAAAATCTTCAATAGTTTTAAATATCAATGGTAAGGATTCCCTGGGATTGGAAACGTATAAAAGAAGGTCGTCCACAAATACACTGACCTTCACCGATCTACAACCAATTGTAATGCCCTTGAAGTCCAGCTCTGATTGAAAGGCCCGAAAAAGAGGGTCTAGCGCTAGATTAAAAAGTAAGGGAGAGAGCGGGCACCCCTGTCTGGTTCCCCTAGTTATTCCCACCGGAGAGCTCTTGCATCCATTAACTAATAAGGTGGTACTGGGTTGTGAATATATAAAATTGATACAATTTGCAAACTTTATACCAAAGTCCCGAAATGTGAAAATGTCCTGAACATGCTCCCAGGAGACCTGGTCGAATGCCTTTTCTGCATCAAGGCTCAGTAACAGCACCTTAATATTTAATCTGGCAATTAGCTCACTACTTTAATAATTTATTTTAATCAGTCCCCAATAATGTGAAGTACACACACACAGAATGTTTTTTAGTTTTTAGAATCCTTACTAATTAAGGTTAAGTTTGAAATTTAATAAGATATGGATTGTTATAATGATGGTATAATGCACACATTGGCAGTTATTGCTAAGAAGATTCATTTTGGTTTCTAGCATACCACTATAAATGTATTTATTTATTTATTTAATATTTATCTAATTTTGTTGCCCACTATTATGAGAGGCATATGCAAAAATGATTCATAGTTTTACTTATCAAAGCACCCTTGTTCAAGATTTATTTCAGTTAAATTTATTAGCCTTTTTTGGAGGGTATGGAGTGTTATACTTATTGTTATGAGGTTGCTACTGTCAGCAATGGTACTACTGAGATATAGAAACTTTTGTTTTGTTTTTAAACTATTATATGATTATTATCATCGAGAATGTTGTATACATAATTTGAATTGTGGGTACAGATTGTTACAATTAGTATGAGGATGTTGCGGTTGTTAATTGTATCACTGTGATCAGGTCTGCAGAGGCCGTTTCTGTACTTGCAAGGCAATTAAGATACAATGTTTGGGGAATGTCAGTACTTGTTAGGGTATGCAATAGTTTACTGTTTAACCCCAAGACCCACTGAAGGAATCCACCTATCACGGATTGCCTATAAGGAGGAACAAGTCTACATGCTGGTCTAGACTTTGAAAAAGGGCTGAGTGCTGCCTGAAACGCGTAAGTCCGAGGACCGGCTCACAGATCGTTACATCATCACCAGTGGACAGAGAGAAAGAAAGAGAGAATGCAGTTTGGCGCAATTTACCCGGGTTTTCCATCTAGCAGCGGCAGCGTCTCCTCTCCTCCCATTACCTGCGCTTCCTGGTTTGATGATTCTGATCCATGTTTGAATGTTTTTATTGGAATATGATGTAATAAATGTTATTTTTTTTATTTACATGGTTATGGTCTGTCTTGTAGGATTACAACAACGCCACAATAAGCACCAACTGCACGTTATAAGGACTATCACTTTTAGAAATTTTATGTAGAGTTTTATTCAGGTCAGCAGTACCTGTTGGGACTTTACCAATTCATTTATTTATTTATTTAGTTTTATTTACAATAGTTTAATAGGATTATTGTGATATACTGTTTATTGACATCCCCCCCTCCATCGCTTACTATAATTACACATGACCCCCCCCCCTCACATACTATTATTACACATTACCCCCTCCCTCATATACTATAATTACACATTACCCCCCCACCCTCCCCCCTCATGTACTATAATGACCTTACTCCCCCCCTCACATACTATACTTACCGCCTCCTGTATGTGTTAGTTTAGTCAGTAGAGGACTTTGGGGCTATCTTTATTACATAATTCTTTGTCTGAAAGTTTTGATCACATTGAAAAATGTGTCCCGGATCATAGCAAAATGCTTTCCATTAAACATACACAGTGAAACACAAAGATAAATGTATCAAGCCATCTGAAAAGGAAAAGCAGAGGTTACCTATAGCAACCAATCAGATTTGCCTTATAAGACTGTCTGTCTGTAGAGGATGTATCAACATAAGACTAGTTTAATTTTTATTTTCTAAATTGTCCTTGATAGATGATAGCTAGAATTGGTTTGGTTGCCATAGACAATAACTCTGCAGTGCTGCTCTGAAGTGCCCATTTGTATGCATTTCTGACAGGCATGGAACTTCCCTGTAAATGTGATCTCTTTACCCATTTATTGCTGTTTAATAATCTTGTTACTGTGTTACCTGTATTACAATATTCTTATACATACAATAAATTACTTTGTATTGAGACATTCTGCTATATGGCCACTAGAGGGCAGTTCAGTACAGTTGATTTAACCAGGCATGGGAAGAAGCCATAAAGAGGCAGATAATTATGGGTGTTATTTATGAAAACAGTGGCAATTGTACAGGCAAATATTTGCTATTTATATTTTATATTCCAAGATCAATGTCAAATGTTTTTCCATATACATTGTGACATTTTTGTTCAATTTGATTAGATTTATTGATTTGTATGATGAAAATAGCTACATTTGAAGGGAACCTAGTTTTGTTTTATTTTTGACCGTCAGTAAACTTTCTGACTACTAAAAAGTGACATTTTTGTTTGTTGACAAAAATAAATAAATAATAAAATCATATAGAAACAATCCTTGAAAGTATGACAATATACCAATACTACTATATTATGCAAAACATGTCCAACTCTAGTTTGTTACCCTATTCTATATCCTAGATCTGTAAATATTACATGAAGGATAACTGATGTCTTAAGAACAATTGGGTTTGTCCGTGGGGTGCCTCGTGATGTTCCTGACCCGTTGCTGCTGCTGCGAGTGATGCTGCTGCCGTCTCCCTGTCTTTACACTGCAACGGACTTTATTTACTATTGTGTGACTTGGTCTGTAGGGTAAGGTAGCTGCCCGCAAGGGTGAAGCGCCACCGTGAGGTGGTTTTTTCATCTTTCTTTTCACCTTATTTTTTGGTTGAAGAGTAGGGCTAGTTATAAGGACTCACTTATAAGGACATGTTTCATCTTTACTATGATTATGGGCTGTTTATATTGACAATAGCTATTCATATATTATGATTGATTCTCATGTTAATGTATTTTTTTGATATGGTCTAATATGCACACTCCAAGCTTTACCAAAATCATGGACAATGTGGAATTGATGCTCCCGACGTTTTAAATGTTTGTAGCTACTTTTACTAAATGTTGATTGCTGTCAATGGCTAATATATGTGACTATTAAAAATTTTGCTACATTTATGCTAATTGGTGGCTGCTTATCTATATTTTGCTATGCAGTTTCTACGTTCAAAAGGAATGTCTGTGCACAGTCTTTCTTTCTCTTTGTGTACAAGATTGTTGGTTTAATACCGTTGAGTAGCACCCTAGTTAAATGATTGTTGAATTGCACTAAACTAGGTATTATTTGGCATTCTATATATAGTGTATGTCTGTGTGGCACTCTCTTCCCTATCTTGTGCTAATATACCAATACTACTATATTATGCAAACCATGTCCAACTCTAGTTTGTTACCCTATTCTATATCCTAGATCTAGAAATATTACATGAAGGATAACTGATGTCTTAAGAACAATTGGCCTGATTCAGACTTAAGAAGGAGCTTGAAATTTAGGACCTGATTCACACTTAAGAATCTTCTTAAAATAAGAACTTAAAGTCACTCCTGGGCAAAACCATATTGTTTTCGAGGGGAGTCAAGTTATTTGTATTCTGTGCAAGCAGGAATACAACTTTGAATTGCTTACTGAAAACAGATACTGACCAGCTTTACTATTACACAGTTATTTAGGGCTGGGAAACATCACCTCTCAATACTAGTACTGTTTGCAACAGATGAAATATGACTCCCCTGCAATCAACATGGTTTAGCCCAGAAGTAACTAATTTCAAGCACTTACTTAAGTCTGGATCCAGCCCTATGTGTCAGCACATACATAAAGAGGTGGTTTAGTACCCCTTTCCATCATCAAGATTCCTCCTGTAAGTGAGTTCCTAACTATGTTGCAATGTGTGTATTTAGGATAAGACAAACGTCTGTTTGAAAGTGTACGGCAGCAATTTTGGGGATGAGTTAGACTCCCAGAAGATGTAGAAATAGTAAATGACACATAGGGCTGAATTTACTATAGAGCACTTTTGGCTGCGATTATAAATGCCAGACACAATTTTCCTGCAATTTGGGTTCTCAAGGGTGCATTTTTTGCTGTTAATTTTTAATAGACAGCAATATTTAATCGACAGCGAAGTGTGATGATTTTTTTAAGGGTTAACTAAGAAGAAGCAGCCTGTCGCAGGAGCTCCACAAGAAAAACATGGACTTGGGCACTGATAGGGGCGGATTGGGGAAAAATCTGGAAGAGGCCTCCTGTGGGCGGGACCAAATAAACTCTTGGTGGGGCTAACCAGAAAGCAGGCGGGGCAAGCACAGTTATATTAGTCCCTGCCCTAAACTATTGTTAAACATCCAGAAGGCAGCACCCCAAGTTTTTGTAGGTAAACTGTTAAGTAGGTCTTGTATTGGAGGTACCGAAAGTTTGGGATACCAGTGATTGTATACCATATATGTGAGACCACCTTTACTGGAGCATTGTGTGAATTTACCCTTCTACTGTTTGTCTTTTAATCTACAAATTTAGTGTTTCTATATAGTACAGGACTGTTCATGTTTTGTGAGTGTATATGTTTTATGGCATTATGATTTCATTTAATAAAGATATATTATCATATTGTAATAACTTGGGCAACTTTGATTATTTCATTTGTGCAATGCATTTTATATTTGGTGTCTAATATAGCACTTACTAGTTTTTTCTATAATATATCTCTCTCACACACACAGTGAACTTCATATACATACACACACACACACACACACACACACACACACACACGCAGTACACTCCATATACAGATATACACACACACACACAGTGCACTCCATACACACACACACACACACAGTGTGACACAAAATACATGAAGTATATACATAAATTAAACTACGAACCTGCCTTACACTGGATTTTGATGGACTCATTTCCTTCTCCTGTCGCATCTGGTCTGCAATTCTGGGACAGTGCAATTCCCCTGCATTATGCAATACAGAAGAGAAGCACAGACCATGACTAACACTGACACACACACTCCCACAATTACACATAACTGTCACACACACAAATACACATAACTATTGTCACACACACAAAAACACATAACTATTGTTACATACACACAAATACACATAACTATTGTCTCACACACAAATACACATAACTATTGTCACACATACACATACAAATACATATAACGATCTATCCACAAAATACATTCACATTCTATTGATTCTCCTATCCCTGTATCCCTTCTCTATCCCAGCACCCTCTTTCTGCTTGCCTCTAATCTCCCCGATCCCCATCTCTTTAGCTTTCTAATTGTCACTGATTGACATTTCTGATTTGCCTATGAGCAGCATAGTATAGCTGCGCATAGGTGGATCATAGACGTCAATCATTGACAATCCTGCTATTGCACGCCACAACCCCTAAAGTATAGTGCCGGCTGCAGCTACTATTTCCATAAAGGCAGTCAGCGTTAAATTAATAAAAAAAAAAGGGGAAATTAAATTTTTTTTAAAATCAGCAACAGTGCAGGCCCATGACAGCCATTCCCCCTACCCCGGTCGGCTCTGCATATACACACATATACACACACACACACTGCACTTCAGATAAATACACATAGTGCATCCCATATAAATACACACACACAGTGCACCCAAAAAACACACACAAACACTGTACACTCCGCACACAAACACACACACAAAATGCACTATATACACACAAATCACTGCATACACACACATACACTTACATGCACAGTACACTCCATGCATACACATACATACACAGTGCAACACAGATATATATACAGACACACAGTGCAACCCAGTACACACACACTTGTACCTGTTAGATCCTGCAGTTAGCAGCCCCACAGAGACAGGAAAGGAGGGATCCTCTTACAGTTACCAGGAGGCTGCCTCTGCCCCACTCAGCAACAGGCAGCCTTGCAATTGGCTCATAGTACAGGACCTGCACTGAGCCAATGAACAGGATGCAGCAGCTCTGATCTGCTAAGTTAAAAAAAAAATGACATGTGCAGTGCTTATGAGGAGGCCTCCGTGCAGCCTCATCAGGGTACCAGCCTACCGGGAAAGTTCCTGGTAAGGCCTAATGTCTCTAATCAACAAAGAAGATTTCAGAAAATTTAGTATTATATTTATGATTTATTTTATAAATTAAAATTTGACGATACTGTAATTGTAATTTATTCAGAAGATGAGGTCACTGTTATTTGCTGCAGAGGTAAACAAAGCAGCGTTTGAAGTTCCTCTGTCTCAGTTCTAAGTGACTGTCCCTCAGCTTCTGGATAATCATTTAAAGTGTGCCTGACCTCTGCAGCTGATTGGAAGAGTAGACTTTAAATAGCCTGAGCTCAGGAAGCCTCATTGTCGGCAATGGTGTCTGATTTCCTGCATTTTCCTGCTGTTCTGATTGCATTCTCCTTGTGCTCCTGCCTTTAACATAGAAACATAGAAAGTGACGGCAGATAAGAGCCACATGGCCCATCTAGTCTGCCCATTTGTTTATTGAAAACTATACTGACCCTAGACCCTATTTACCCTCAATTTGGGTTACAATTTAGGATACCCTTATATTTATCCCAAGCATGTTTAAATTGTTCTACTGTATTGGCCTCAACCACCTCAGATGGGAGAATATTCCATTTATCTATCACCCTTTCAGTGAAGTAATTTTTCCGCACATTTCCTTTGAATCTACCACCCTCCAGTTTGTATCCATGCCCTCGTGTTCTATTACACCTTTTCTTTTGAAAAATGGTACCCTCCTCTAGCTGGTCACAACCCTTGATGTATTTGAAAACTGCTATCATGTCCCCCCTCTCCCTTCTCTGCTCCAAGCTATACATGTTGAGTTCCTCTAGCCTTTCTTGGTATGTGCTTTTTTGTCCCTTTGTTATTCCTGGTGTTACACTTGCATTCTCTGTCTCTGTTGTCTGACCTGGTATCTGTGTGTAGCATGCGGCATAAGAAGCTTGCTACTCACACTGGCAGCTATGGTCTCGGGCTGGTACAGCCTATTTCCCTCCGCTGAGTGGTTTGTGTGTTTACCATCTCACACTGTCTGTACCTGCCATGTGAGCAATTCCATCTGCTCCTCTGTAAGTGTGTGTGATCGCTGTGTTTACCATCTCACAACGTGTGCAGCCCAGGTTCCGGACTCCCTCTGTTGTAGTGTACACTTGGAGTTTTATATCATTCCTTGTGTCTCTACCCAGAGTCTTACTCCAGTATTATTCCACTGTGTTCCATCTGTCAGTGTGCCTGTGAGCATAAGCCAGTCCATCGGGTTCTGCTCTCCTATTAGCAGTGTGCTGCATTCCATCTCTAGTTTGACCTGCTTCTTCCTCCTCCTGGTACCTGTTATACTTCTGTGTATGTCATCTACCAGTTGGTCAGGTGTCTTTTGGAGGCCCTTGTCCATTATCTGTCCCACATCTGTGGTTACCTGCATACCTCTGGTTCCCACTTCTACTATTTACCATCCATTTTCATTGTTTGGTTTCCAGTTTGCTATCTTGTGTACAAGGGTTCCAGCTTACATCTCTTTGTGATTAGGCTCTTGTCTGCCTCCTATGAGCAAGGGTTCCTGCTACCTGTCTTGTGTACAAGGGTTCCTGTTCAGGTACCTACGCTACAGGTTTTCCTTGAAGGCTATCACCGGGGGCTGTGACCTATCAGGTGCCAGCAGCCAAGCCTATCCCCACTACCAGGGGCTCTAGTGAATACCTGGCCCTGGTTT
Organism: Limnodynastes dumerilii; assembly: GCA_011038615.1. NCBI lineage: Eukaryota > Metazoa > Chordata > Amphibia > Anura > Limnodynastidae > Limnodynastes > Limnodynastes dumerilii. The sequence goes on along the minus strand of WWET01002597.1, from coordinate 48,396 downwards.
AGACTTTGTGCCCTGCTAAGAACCCTTCCTGGAGACTTTAACAGTAACTATGTCATAACATAGTCTAACAGACCACTATGTGTTTTAACTATTTAACAAGTTACTATGTGTTTTAACTATTTAATGGGGCACTATGTGTTTTAATATTCCAACGAGGCAAAAGGTGTTTTAAGTATGTAATAGGGCACTATGGGCCAGATCCAGACCCCCACACGCTGTAAGTGTGTGCGTGGGGATCCGTAGTTATGTCCCCTGCACTCCCTGCTGACGGTAGTAAATTTGGACACTTACGTGTCCAGATAGCTACCTTAACTTTTACAACTAGGTCTGCGTCCATACGTACGCAGACTTTGTCATATCGGTGCTTCCCGACCCCTTATTTAAATGGATGAGGATGCGGCCATTGCAAAAAAAGGGTCAGCCTCTACAGCATACTTAGTTACGTATGTCAGTAATTATGCTTTTGGAACATCTGGCGCACGTATGTGCAGATATGCCGGGACGGGATTGACGTAATTTACTTGCATAAGTCCCCTGTTGTATGTAGATCAGGATTTGGCCCTGTGTCATTAATGTATGTAACGGGCACTATGTGATTTAGGACAGGTATGGGGAAGAATGTGGTGGCATGCCATTAACACTTGGCATGCTGCCGCATGTCCGGATATAGTCAAATATCTTGTGTATAAATTAATATCAGGATATAGAGTGACCTTAATTTGGCCAGGATCTGGTTTTGTTTTATGGCACGAGCTTGAAGGTGGTAGGGCAGAACAAGTTATGGCTCCTGTCAGGTTATGACTCTTGTCATAAATGATTCAGGATATTGGGTGGGGATCATAAAAGCCAGATCTCTGAGGAAGAGTCTCTCCAGAAGCAAACCTGTCACTTTTCACAAAGGTAAGGGCTGTTGGAGAGGAGCAGTTTTTGCCTTTAAAAAGTGTAGTCCAGATACATAATTTTGTTCACTTAATGGGATCTTTGAAGTAAGTGTTCCCTATAAGTATTCTGCTAATCCCAGACTGGGAAGGTCTTTGCGTAAGTCTTTCTTTATTTTATAAGAAACTGTTTTGCATGTTGTATGTCCATTTTGTTTTTGTAAATAAACATTGTGATTCTTATCATATTAAATATCAATTAATAAATTAAGGTCTCTGTGTTCTTACGGATTCACGTGTCAGACCAGCTTGGTCATTAAACACTACTTAATGGTAACAGAAGGGATCATTCTGAATTGATGATGATTCTCATAAAGCATAATTGTGTCATGAAAGTCTCAGGTAAGGTCATTGAGGTCAGGGTTGTGACACCACTTATGGTACTAAAAGGCACAGCAGACCAGATTCAGATTTAAGAAGATTTTCAGTGCGTTCGTAATAGATCCATACGTTAATACAAAATAAGTATGTTTTGCAAAATGAATAACTTTCACAACACTTCCGTGTTGTGAAAGCAACCTTATCATTAGCGTGCATATATGTGACGGAAGTTAAACGTTCGCAAATACAACCGCACGTCTACTGCATTACCACGCCTATTTTTTGCTATTTACATTCCGATTGACGCCTACTTATTAATAATCCGTCCAATCTTTTATGTTCGTACGCATTTTTTTACGTACATAAATTACTTTGCATGCGTAAATTACCAGACGTTCTTAATTCTGAATACGGTCCAGCATTATCAGCAATGCATGGACATGCTGTGTCTTATAGTACTGTAAGCGGCGACATGCTAAGTGTTAATAGCATGCCGCGTGATGTATTTTTTGCTTAAAAATTAACTAATTTACGTCTTTATATAAATTTTTCTCTTAAAAGGATTTTATACATTTTTTACATTTTTTTTTCTAAGTGATTTTGCAAAGATTTTACAAATTGCTTTATAGTAAATACAGCGATTTGTATGTTCTGCCTTTTCTAAATTGGCATAGCCATTTGTAAAAACAGTGATTTAGGGTGAATTTCTGGTGATTTCAATTTGGTAAATCCAGCGATTGTATAATCGCTGGAAAATCGCAAAACACACGACACTCTTTAAAAATTGGCCATTAGTTAATCCGGATCATAGTGTTTTATATTATTTGGTATGGAGTGCCGGATGGTTTTTCGTTCCTTGTATTTACACAGTGGTCATTTTTGGTCCTTGGCTACCACCATATCCAGACGTCTGATGCATCTGAAAATTGTAGAATGCATCAGAAATTCTTAGGGGTGTATTTGCAGAAGAATGTGCAAGTGAGATGAGTAGCCACTCCTCAATGACTTGGAAAGTTGGGAATGCAAGTCTGGATCTGATCCAATATTGCAATCTAATTCATTTGTTAATGCAATTTGTGTGTTCGTGTATTTTAAATAAATTAATAAAATTTTGGTTTATTTTTTATTTCCAGAGGCCGTGTAAATAACCCTGCATTTCAGGTTTGTGATCTCTTTAATGACTGATATGTGTCCACAATAAAACTTCTCTAATTATTTATATTTGTGTTGTACCACCATTAATGCTACAGTCCATTGTAATAATTTATTATATGTCAATCCAGAGATTAGGCAATGTCAGCAGAGCCACTACAGCTAAAATACAAGCCATAGTAGCTCTCCTTACACCCCTGTATTGCCACTTACTTTGTAGTACTGTAAAGAATAGGGACCTGTTTACACTGCCTGGATGACTGTGGGGACACTCAAGATCCCAATCCTATAGAGGAGAGATAGTGATTGAGAGTGTTTACCCGAATCCACGGGAGATGAAAGTCCACTTATGGTTAGTCCTTCCATGTGGCACAACTCTGAATGATTCCAGTTCTGTTGCAATTCATCTGTCTGGTAGAATTTTTCAAAGTGACTTTATTAAGTTTCACCAATATGAGCTTTGCCGACTTCTGAGTTGATAACTTTAAACCGGCATTGCAGCAGGACTGAGATTGTTCGCGTGAAAGGACTAACCATAAGTTGACTTTCATCTTCTATGGATTAGGATAAATGCTCTCACTAACTCTCCTCCACATAATTGTGATCTTGATTGTCCCTACGTTCATTAAGGCAGTGCAAACTGTTGGAAACTGTTAATTATTTCTTTGCGGTTTAGAATTGATACTCACTGCATAAAATACTCTAAAGTAGTTATAATATCATCTGCACCTTATGTTTGACATTGCTCTACAGTATATTGAGATTTATTTGAATTAGAAAGACCAATTTAATGTGCTTTTGAGTTACTACTTATTTATTGTATTGCAGCATTTTAACTTATTAAAATTTATTTTTGAGTTTAGGTTTGCCGTTCATGTTGTTTTTTTCATAAAAAACAACCTTTTATTTATTCATTTTCATAATTTCATAGCGCTGTATACTTTTTATCTATGTCAGAGACACACAATGGTCCCAAGTCTGTCAGGACTATGTGGCTCAAAAGTGGACCAGTGCATATCAACTCCCAACCCTAACCGACCCCCCATGCTTTGCTGCTGTCAATCCAAAGGGAGTACATAAGCAGGTTGGATACAGACTGCAGACACACTATGATGACACATTGTACAAACCAAAATGGTGACAGTGTAAATAATGACTCATTATGTCCAGTATCAAACAGAAGAAATACATCCACAGTAACAATTTACACTATAAACATTACATTCAAACAGCAATGAAGACAGGTGGCAGGTCCTGAACTAAATAGATAACATTTAAAAAAATATATATTTGTTTTATTACTTACTATATTGTACTGGCTGGTCTTTACTAGTGTAAATATGTGTGCCAGACCCACCAGCTGCACACATTAACCCTAGTACTGCTGGCAATACAGCCAATGGATCCACAACTGTACTTAGGTGTGTGCAACTGGTGGGTACAGTGCACACATTGGGCCAGATCCAGACCTAAGTGATAGTTATGCTACCTCACGTAGCGTATTTACACTAGCGTAGTTTCAATGCACTCCCCTAAGCACTCCCCTTGCTTTGACCGTTTTACGCTTCCCAGATCCTACCTTAACTTTTCAAAGCGTAAGTACTGACGCGTAATTACCTAACCCAGCCCATACTGTTCGATTTAAATGGGAGCCAAACAAAGCGTAACTATGGGTGTCGTATGGATGCCCCGCCCCTTCATTCGTAATTACGCTGATGGTACGTACATTTAGAGTTACGTGGCGTAACATCTGTCGCGTGCATGTGCAGTAATTACATATAGGCATTTTTTACGTCAGCAGCTAGTGTAAAAATGTTAAAGTACTTAGGTCTGAATCTACCCCATTAACCCTAGTTCTCCACTGCACCAGCTGGCAATACAGACAACATACCTCCCGGTACAATACAGTAAGTATATAAATTAAATCACTGCTTCAGCCCCAGATTAGGGAGATTTGCCGGCTCTCCTGGGAGCAATTGAAAACAGAGAAAAACTGGTTCTTAGATCAGCGCTAATGAAAAGGTTAATAGACTTACACCTTCAATTATATACATATTATAATTAATGGCAAGTGAAACCTATATGAAATAAAACCATGAATTTATTAGAGACAAAAGTAACTACTAAATCACAATCTAAAAACATACATTATAACCTCACTGATTACAGGGTGCCAATTAGCTCTGGTTAGCAGTGGCGTAAGTTCTTGCCAGTCGCCCGGAGACAAGATAATGATGGTGCCCCCCCCCCCCAAAAAAAAATAATG
>WWET01002597.1:0-21130 GCA_011038615.1 Limnodynastes dumerilii | reverse complement strand
TGCATATCATATTTTGTCAGTCCCAGGCCCCACAATTGCTAATGGCAGCCCTGGTAGCACTAGAATGGAAAACCCCCATATCCAGTTTCTACAATACCCGCACGCCCTTATAAATGAACGGACTTGCTGCTTATTCTGTGGTAGTGTCGTGGCTTGTATGGCTTTTATGCGGTCCTCAGTCAGGTGACGTAACCCCTTGGTGACACAGTGTCCTAGGTACTTGACTTCGGTCTGAAATGGCTGTAACTTGTCTTTTGATATCTTGTGCCCTGTTTGTGCGAGATGAAATAACAGTTCTTTAATATCTGACAGTGATGCTTCAAATGAATCAGAGCACAACAACAAATCATCAACATACTGTATCAGGACCGACCCATTGCTGGGTTAAAAAGACTGTAAACAATCATGTAAAGCCTGAGAGAAAATGCTAGGGCTGTCCATGAACCCTTGGGGTAACCAGGTCCAGATATATTGTACCCCTCTATAAGTGAACGCAAACAGGCACTGGCAGTCAGGATGTAGAGGAATAGAAAATAAAGCAAAACAGAGATCTATTACCATGAAGTAGGTAGAGGTTACGGGAATTCGCATTAATATGACAGCTGGATTGGGCAGTACAGGGAATTGGCTCTCTACCATCTTATTAACACCCCTTAAATCTTGTACAGGCCTATAGCCCCTCCCCCCACTCTTTTGACAGGGAATATTGGACTGTTGGGTATGCTAGCGTTACAAGTCAAAATCCCCTGCTGTATCAATTGTTCAATGACAGGAAGTACACCTAATTCTACCTCAGGTTTTAAAGGATACTGGGGCATTTTTGGCGCTTGCCTACCGTTTTTAAGGTTTACCATAACAGAGTAGAGTAAATTATAACATTTACTCTACCTCATTTGGAAATTGAGTCAAACCTGTGGAAAATACCATTAACCTTGGTGGAGTCTCTAAGATGTCCCTTACTTCCTGTGCGTGATGTCCTGGAATATCCAGAAACACCTCTTTAGGCTTACAGTAAATTACACAACCCATCTTACACAGCAAATCTCGTCCGATTAGATTGGTGGGTGCTAATGCTGCAAGAAGAAAAGAATGTTTAGTGTGTAATGGACCTATGGTAACTTCAGCAGGTGCAGTTAGTGGATACTGCTGCACCTCTCCCGAGACCCCTACTGCACGGATGGTTTTTCTGGTAATGGGTAAATTGAGAGAAGAAGTTAGTACAGATCTGGCCACCCCTGTGTCCACAAGAAAAGTTTGCTTTATACCTGCAATATTGATCTCTACATTAGGCTCTTCACTGGGGCCACTAATCAATCTTGCCTGCATTAGACCACAGGTATGGCCAGACCCTCATTGATTGTTAGAGCTTGTTGCTTGGCTCCTCAAACTCTGTGACACAGCATGAAAGGTTTGCATGTCTTTGGGCCTATCACTACTTTCTTCTCTCCTGTATGTCTCCCTAAGTCTATGAGGTCCCTGTTGCTGTCTGGATCCAGACCTTGTTAAGTGCATGAACTTAGTTACTCAAGGGCTAAACCATGTTGATTTTAGGGGGAGCCAAGTTATATGTATTGTTTGCATGCAGGGATATATCTTTAAATTGCTTACTGCACACAGATAATACCAGCTTTACTATTACACTATTATTTAGACTTGAGATAGGAAACATCACCTCTCAACACTAATACTGTTTGCAACAGATGAAATATGACTCCCCTGAAATCAGCATGGTTTAGCCTTTGAGTAACTAAGTTCATGCACTTAACAAGGTCTGGATACAGCCCTTTGAGCATAATCATCATACTCTCTTTTCCTAGGTTCTCTACAATACTGTTGGGTATGACCATGTCTTCCACAACTGAAACATTTTACTTGTGTTGGCAAAGGTTGTGTGTCATATTCAGTGTAATATGGTTTTTGTCCTTGATTGTGAGGCTGCAATGCTTGTATGCTAAGTAGCTTAGAGGCTCTAATGAAGGCCTCATAGTCAGTACTAGGAGGAAGACGACCTCTAAGTAACATCCGCCAAGCCCTGTTAGTGGGTTCAAGCGTGTTTCCCAAATCCCTAATAAATTTCTGGCTACCAGCCAAATCTTTGCTGGGATGTTGGAATTCTGTGACCATAGTACGCAATTCCATTCGTGACCAAGGAGTATACATGAGAATGTCCAATACAGGTATCACTCCTGCACTATTTGTGCTTCCGGTAGGAATGCTTAGCATACATACCAGATATACCCCTGCACAACCCACGCAATTCTTAAATTTTTGATCATGGCTAGGAATATGTTTACCAGTAATAAACCTTGTAATGTGGGGAACTACTGGTTCCATATCTTCAGCAGGTTTTGTAGTATTTGTAATTAAATCAGTACGAAGGCACTATAGAACGGACGTAGGCACTATAGAAGAAGATAGCGATGTGGTATGAATGGGATGCGTGCGTTTCGGCATAATGCGGGTGTACAGCAGTCACAAGGGCTTCCGGACACAGGGCTGTACTAGTGTGGCTAATATAAAGTGCATGTGTAAGGGATTGCGGTAGTAAAGCGGGTGTATATGCCTGTGTGGCTAGTGCACCTGCATTTGATGATGAGACAGAAAATGCGTATATTAACGCTGGCTCATCTTCTTTATCATTGCCTTCAGTATTATCCATACACTTCTTATTCTAATACAGGACACAATTTGGATATTTTCCTTACAGTATTATCACCCAGTTCCCCATTCACAGACATAAAAGAGTTAGCATTACTGAGACAAATAAGATTAGTGTTAGATTCATCCTCCCGCCCACACACATATGGCGGAGGGGGAGGATGCACATGCATGAGAGAAGCGTGCACGGGTTTTGCATGCGCAAAAGTTGCGTACTGTGTTCACATTTGCGATACAAAAACAAAAAGTGCTGCGCTAGATGGACCTAAATCTAAATGATAAAGAAAGTAAAAAATGCCTACTAAGGTAATAGAGATTAAGGGCCGTATTCAGACTTTCGTTTGCAAAGAGAAGCTGCCAAAAGTCGGCAACCATGAGTTACTATTAAATAGCCTCTTGCTGGAACGTTCATTGCTGGTCATAGTTTCCAGCTTTTGTGTCTTGGTCCATCTGCCTGCTGTTGTTTCTCTGCCATTGAGATTTTGTGCATGTGCTTCCTGATCCCTTCTGTGTCTTCTCCATTGCCCAGCCTGCCCTATCCAGCCTGCCTTTTGTCCTCTTGCCTGATTGTTAGTGTGAGTAAGTGTTTCCATGTCTGTTGGTTCTCAGCCTGTCTGTCTGCTGATTACCTATGGCTCATAGAGTCTCTGCAATCCTACATTCCTCTATGGTACATAATGTCTGTTATTTCTATGCTTACCTCTGGCTCATAGAGTCCCTGCAATCCTACTTTACTCTATGGTACATAGTACCTGCTATTTCTATACTTACCTCTGGCTCATAGAGTCTCTGCAATCCTATATTCCTCTATGGTACATAATGCCTGTTATTTATATGCTTACCTCTGGCTCATAGTTTCTGCAATCCTGCATTACCCTACGGTACATGGTACCAGCTTTGTCTAGTACCAGTTCTTTCTATACTTACCTCCGGCTCACTGTGTCTCTGCAATCCTTCATTACCCTACAGTACATAGTACCAGCCCTTTCTGTATCTACCTCTGGCACAGTGTCTTCTGTTTCCTTACAGTTACCCCTTCTACGGTACATAGTACCGGCACTGCCTTGCCCTACCTTGTTTATGGATTTATGATTTGTGCTTTCCTATTCCTGTGGGGTTTTTCCCTTGTCATTGGCTGATTGGTTGGAGTGGCTGTATTTTGTATTCTCTCTGCACTAGGATGTCTTATATACCATTTCTACGCACAGGTACTTCAGGAGTAGTGACCTACTACTTGGGGTGCAGCAAAGCCCATCCCCACCATCAGGGGCAATGGTGAAGACCACCCAATAGTAGAATTCGCATCCTGGTGCTACTGTGCGTCACACCCTAACATTGTGCTTTCCACCTGCTCCACCTCTGTTGGAATCTGTTATCCTGATATTTGTTTTACCCTGCCTGATATTTGTTATGTTCACCGTGTATTACCTGGAATCTGTTACCTGCAATAAATCTCTTTCTTTCATATTGGCTTCCGCATTCCTTGTACCTAGCCGCAGGGTATTCATAACAGGCTTCACCCGGCCAAGGTATCTCTGTGGCGTGTCAAGACCCAAAACACACAAAATCACCTCTTTTGTTACGGTACAAATCAACCGCACGCAATACAGCGTGTCACGTTCAAGGGGGGTTTGGGATCTGTCCCGGGTGTCAGAGATAGATACGATGGAGATGGCTTGAATTGGAAGTGAGCGGGTTTAATAAAGGACGGGTGCATACAGGAAATGAACAAAATAACAGTCTATGAATCAGGAGGTGCAGGGGAACCAAGGGGATTGGATGTGCACTGGAATAAAACAAAGTCCGTGAACAGGGGTGCCTCCTGGTGGAGGAGAGTTGGTTGCAGAGTTGGTTTGCAGGGTTGGTTTGCAGAGTTGGTTTGCAGAGTTGGTTTGCAGAGTTGGTTTGCAGAGTTGGTTTGCAGAGTTGGTTTGCAGAGTTGGTTTGCAGAGTTGGTTTGCAGAGTTGGTTTGCAGAGTTGGTTTGCAGAGTTGGTTTGCAGAGTTGGTTTGCAGAGTTGGTTTGCAGAGTTGGTTTGCAGAGTTGGTTTGCAGAGTTGGTTTGCAGAGTTGGTTTGCAGAGTTGGTTTGCAGAGTTGGTTTGCAGAGTTGGTTTGCAGAGTTGGTTTGCAGAGTTGGTTTGCAGAGTTGGTTTGCAGAGTTGGTTTGCAGAGTTGGTTTGCAGAGTTGGTTTGCAGAGTTGGTTTGCAGAGTTGGTTTGCAGAGTTGGTTTGCAGAGTTGGTTTGCAGAGTTGGTTTGCAGAGTTGGTTTGCAGAGTTGGTTTGCAGAGTTGGTTTGCAGAGTTGGTTTGCAGAGTTGGTTTGCAGAGTTGGTTTGCAGAGTTGGTTTGCAGAGTTGGTTTGCAGAGTTGGTTTGCAGAGTTGGTTTGCAGAGTTGGTTTGCAGAGTTGGTTTGCAGAGTTGGTTTGCAGAGTTGGTTTGCAGAGTTGGTTTGCAGAGTTGGTTTGCAGAGTTGGTTTGCAGAGTTGGTTTGCAGAGTTGGTTTGCAGAGTTGGTTTGCAGAGTTGGTTTGCAGAGTTGGTTTGCAGAGTTGGTTTGCAGAGTTGGTTTGCAGAGTTGGTTTGCAGAGTTGGTTTGCAGAGTTGGTTTGCAGAGTTGGTTTGCAGAGTTGGTTTGCAGAGTTGGTTTGCAGAGTTGGTTTGCAGAGTTGGTTTGCAGAGTTGGTTTGCAGAGTTGGTTTGCAGAGTTGGTTTGCAGAGTTGGTTTGCAGAGTTGGTTTGCAGAGTTGGTTTGCAGAGTTGGTTTGCAGAGTTGGTTTGCAGAGTTGGTTTGCAGAGTTGGTTTGCAGAGTTGGTTTGCAGAGTTGGTTTGCAGAGTTGGTTTGCAGAGTTGGTTTGCAGAGTTGGTTTGCAGAGTTGGTTTGCAGAGTTGGTTTGCAGAGTTGGTTTGCAGAGTTGGTTTGCAGAGTTGGTTTGCAGAGTTGGTTTGCAGAGTTGGTTTGCAGAGTTGGTTTGCAGAGTTGGTTTGCAGAGTTGGTTTGCAGAGTTGGTTTGCAGAGTTGGTTTGCAGAGTTGGTTTGCAGAGTTGGTTTGCAGAGTTGGTTTGCAGAGTTGGTTTGCAGAGTTGGTTTGCAGAGTTGGTTTGCAGAGTTGGTTTGCAGAGTTGGTTTGCAGAGTTGGTTTGCAGAGTTGGTTTGCAGAGTTGGTTTGCAGAGTTGGTTTGCAGAGTTGGTTTGCAGAGTTGGTTTGCAGAGTTGGTTTGCAGAGTTGGTTTGCAGAGTTGGTTTGCAGAGTTGGTTTGCAGAGTTGGTTTGCAGAGTTGGTTTGCAGAGTTGGTTTGCAGAGTTGGTTTGCAGAGTTGGTTTGCAGAGTTGGTTTGCAGAGTTGGTTTGCAGAGTTGGTTTGCAGAGTTGGTTTGCAGAGTTGGTTTGCAGAGTTGGTTTGCAGAGTTGGTTTGCAGAGTTGGTTTGCAGAGTTGGTTTGCAGAGTTGGTTTGCAGAGTTGGTTTGCAGAGTTGGTTTGCAGAGTTGGTTTGCAGAGTTGGTTTGCAGAGTTGGTTTGCAGAGTTGGTTTGCAGAGTTGGTTTGCAGAGTTGGTTTGCAGAGTTGGTTTGCAGAGTTGGTTTGCAGAGTTGGTTTGCAGAGTTGGTTTGCAGAGTTGGTTTGCAGAGTTGGTTTGCAGAGTTGGTTTGCAGAGTTGGTTTGCAGAGTTGGTTTGCAGAGTTGGTTTGCAGAGTTGGTTTGCAGAGTTGGTTTGCAGAGTTGGTTTGCAGAGTTGGTTTGCAGAGTTGGTTTGCAGAGTTGGTTTGCAGAGTTGGTTTGCAGAGTTGGTTTGCAGAGTTGGTTTGCAGAGTTGGTTTGCAGAGTTGGTTTGCAGAGTTGGTTTGCAGAGTTGGTTTGCAGAGTTGGTTTGCAGAGTTGGTTTGCAGAGTTGGTTTGCAGAGTTGGTTTGCAGAGTTGGTTTGCAGAGTTGGTTTGCAGAGTTGGTTTGCAGAGTTGGTTTGCAGAGTTGGTTTGCAGAGTTGGTTTGCAGAGTTGGTTTGCAGAGTTGGTTTGCAGAGTTGGTTTGCAGAGTTGGTTTGCAGAGTTGGTTTGCAGAGTTGGTTTGCAGAGTTGGTTTGCAGAGTTGGTTTGCAGAGTTGGTTTGCAGAGTTGGTTTGCAGAGTTGGTTTGCAGAGTTGGTTTGCAGAGTTGGTTTGCAGAGTTGGTTTGCAGAGTTGGTTTGCAGAGTTGGTTTGCAGAGTTGGTTTGCAGAGTTGGTTTGCAGAGTTGGTTTGCAGAGTTGGTTTGCAGAGTTGGTTTGCAGAGTTGGTTTGCAGAGTTGGTTTGCAGAGTTGGTTTGCAGAGTTGGTTTGCAGAGTTGGTTTGCAGAGTTGGTTTGCAGAGTTGGTTTGCAGAGTTGGTTTGCAGAGTTGGTTTGCAGAGTTGGTTTGCAGAGTTGGTTTGCAGAGTTGGTTTGCAGAGTTGGTTTGCAGAGTTGGTTTGCAGAGTTGGTTTGCAGAGTTGGTTTGCAGAGTTGGTTTGCAGAGTTGGTTTGCAGAGTTGGTTTGCAGAGTTGGTTTGCAGAGTTGGTTTGCAGAGTTGGTTTGCAGAGTTGGTTTGCAGAGTTGGTTTGCAGAGTTGGTTTGCAGAGTTGGTTTGCAGAGTTGGTTTGCAGAGTTGGTTTGCAGAGTTGGTTTGCAGAGTTGGTTTGCAGAGTTGGTTTGCAGAGTTGGTTTGCAGAGTTGGTTTGCAGAGTTGGTTTGCAGAGTTGGTTTGCAGAGTTGGTTTGCAGAGTTGGTTTGCAGAGTTGGTTTGCAGAGTTGGTTTGCAGAGTTGGTTTGCAGAGTTGGTTTGCAGAGTTGGTTTGCAGAGTTGGTTTGCAGAGTTGGTTTGCAGAGTTGGTTTGCAGAGTTGGTTTGCAGAGTTGGTTTGCAGAGTTGGTTTGCAGAGTTGGTTTGCAGAGTTGGTTTGCAGAGTTGGTTTGCAGAGTTGGTTTGCAGAGTTGGTTTGCAGAGTTGGTTTGCAGAGTTGGTTTGCAGAGTTGGTTTGCAGAGTTGGTTTGCAGAGTTGGTTTGCAGAGTTGGTTTGCAGAGTTGGTTTGCAGAGTTGGTTTGCAGAGTTGGTTTGCAGAGTTGGTTTGCAGAGTTGGTTTGCAGAGTTGGTTTGCAGAGTTGGTTTGCAGAGTTGGTTTGCAGAGTTGGTTTGCAGAGTTGGTTTGCAGAGTTGGTTTGCAGAGTTGGTTTGCAGAGTTGGTTTGCAGAGTTGGTTTGCAGAGTTGGTTTGCAGAGTTGGTTTGCAGAGTTGGTTTGCAGAGTTGGTTTGCAGAGTTGGTTTGCAGAGTTGGTTTGCAGAGTTGGTTTGCAGAGTTGGTTTGCAGAGTTGGTTTGCAGAGTTGGTTTGCAGAGTTGGTTTGCAGAGTTGGTTTGCAGAGTTGGTTTGCAGAGTTGGTTTGCAGAGTTGGTTTGCAGAGTTGGTTTGCAGAGTTGGTTTGCAGAGTTGGTTTGCAGAGTTGGTTTGCAGAGTTGGTTTGCAGAGTTGGTTTGCAGAGTTGGTTTGCAGAGTTGGTTTGCAGAGTTGGTTTGCAGAGTTGGTTTGCAGAGTTGGTTTGCAGAGTTGGTTTGCAGAGTTGGTTTGCAGAGTTGGTTTGCAGAGTTGGTTTGCAGAGTTGGTTTGCAGAGTTGGTTTGCAGAGTTGGTTTGCAGAGTTGGTTTGCAGAGTTGGTTTGCAGAGTTGGTTTGCAGAGTTGGTTTGCAGAGTTGGTTTGCAGAGTTGGTTTGCAGAGTTGGTTTGCAGAGTTGGTTTGCAGAGTTGGTTTGCAGAGTTGGTTTGCAGAGTTGGTTTGCAGAGTTGGTTTGCAGAGTTGGTTTGCAGAGTTGGTTTGCAGAGTTGGTTTGCAGAGTTGGTTTGCAGAGTTGGTTTGCAGAGTTGGTTTGCAGAGTTGGTTTGCAGAGTTGGTTTGCAGAGTTGGTTTGCAGAGTTGGTTTGCAGAGTTGGTTTGCAGAGTTGGTTTGCAGAGTTGGTTTGCAGAGTTGGTTTGCAGAGTTGGTTTGCAGAGTTGGTTTGCAGAGTTGGTTTGCAGAGTTGGTTTGCAGAGTTGGTTTGCAGAGTTGGTTTGCAGAGTTGGTTTGCAGAGTTGGTTTGCAGAGTTGGTTTGCAGAGTTGGTTTGCAGAGTTGGTTTGCAGAGTTGGTTTGCAGAGTTGGTTTGCAGAGTTGGTTTGCAGAGTTGGTTTGCAGAGTTGGTTTGCAGAGTTGGTTTGCAGAGTTGGTTTGCAGAGTTGGTTTGCAGAGTTGGTTTGCAGAGTTGGTTTGCAGAGTTGGTTTGCAGAGTTGGTTTGCAGAGTTGGTTTGCAGAGTTGGTTTGCAGAGTTGGTTTGCAGAGTTGGTTTGCAGAGTTGGTTTGCAGAGTTGGTTTGCAGAGTTGGTTTGCAGAGTTGGTTTGCAGAGTTGGTTTGCAGAGTTGGTTTGCAGAGTTGGTTTGCAGAGTTGGTTTGCAGAGTTGGTTTGCAGAGTTGGTTTGCAGAGTTGGTTTGCAGAGTTGGTTTGCAGAGTTGGTTTGCAGAGTTGGTTTGCAGAGTTGGTTTGCAGAGTTGGTTTGCAGAGTTGGTTTGCAGAGTTGGTTTGCAGAGTTGGTTTGCAGAGTTGGTTTGCAGAGTTGGTTTGCAGAGTTGGTTTGCAGAGTTGGTTTGCAGAGTTGGTTTGCAGAGTTGGTTTGCAGAGTTGGTTTGCAGAGTTGGTTTGCAGAGTTGGTTTGCAGAGTTGGTTTGCAGAGTTGGTTTGCAGAGTTGGTTTGCAGAGTTGGTTTGCAGAGTTGGTTTGCAGAGTTGGTTTGCAGAGTTGGTTTGCAGAGTTGGTTTGCAGAGTTGGTTTGCAGAGTTGGTTTGCAGAGTTGGTTTGCAGAGTTGGTTTGCAGAGTTGGTTTGCAGAGTTGGTTTGCAGAGTTGGTTTGCAGAGTTGGTTTGCAGAGTTGGTTTGCAGAGTTGGTTTGCAGAGTTGGTTTGCAGAGTTGGTTTGCAGAGTTGGTTTGCAGAGTTGGTTTGCAGAGTTGGTTTGCAGAGTTGGTTTGCAGAGTTGGTTTGCAGAGTTGGTTTGCAGAGTTGGTTTGCAGAGTTGGTTTGCAGAGTTGGTTTGCAGAGTTGGTTTGCAGAGTTGGTTTGCAGAGTTGGTTTGCAGAGTTGGTTTGCAGAGTTGGTTTGCAGAGTTGGTTTGCAGAGTTGGTTTGCAGAGTTGGTTTGCAGAGTTGGTTTGCAGAGTTGGTTTGCAGAGTTGGTTTGCAGAGTTGGTTTGCAGAGTTGGTTTGCAGAGTTGGTTTGCAGAGTTGGTTTGCAGAGTTGGTTTGCAGAGTTGGTTTGCAGAGTTGGTTTGCAGAGTTGGTTTGCAGAGTTGGTTTGCAGAGTTGGTTTGCAGAGTTGGTTTGCAGAGTTGGTTTGCAGAGTTGGTTTGCAGAGTTGGTTTGCAGAGTTGGTTTGCAGAGTTGGTTTGCAGAGTTGGTTTGCAGAGTTGGTTTGCAGAGTTGGTTTGCAGAGTTGGTTTGCAGAGTTGGTTTGCAGAGTTGGTTTGCAGAGTTGGTTTGCAGAGTTGGTTTGCAGAGTTGGTTTGCAGAGTTGGTTTGCAGAGTTGGTTTGCAGAGTTGGTTTGCAGAGTTGGTTTGCAGAGTTGGTTTGCAGAGTTGGTTTGCAGAGTTGGTTTGCAGAGTTGGTTTGCAGAGTTGGTTTGCAGAGTTGGTTTGCAGAGTTGGTTTGCAGAGTTGGTTTGCAGAGTTGGTTTGCAGAGTTGGTTTGCAGAGTTGGTTTGCAGAGTTGGTTTGCAGAGTTGGTTTGCAGAGTTGGTTTGCAGAGTTGGTTTGCAGAGTTGGTTTGCAGAGTTGGTTTGCAGAGTTGGTTTGCAGAGTTGGTTTGCAGAGTTGGTTTGCAGAGTTGGTTTGCAGAGTTGGTTTGCAGAGTTGGTTTGCAGAGTTGGTTTGCAGAGTTGGTTTGCAGAGTTGGTTTGCAGAGTTGGTTTGCAGAGTTGGTTTGCAGAGTTGGTTTGCAGAGTTGGTTTGCAGAGTTGGTTTGCAGAGTTGGTTTGCAGAGTTGGTTTGCAGAGTTGGTTTGCAGAGTTGGTTTGCAGAGTTGGTTTGCAGAGTTGGTTTGCAGAGTTGGTTTGCAGAGTTGGTTTGCAGAGTTGGTTTGCAGAGTTGGTTTGCAGAGTTGGTTTGCAGAGTTGGTTTGCAGAGTTGGTTTGCAGAGTTGGTTTGCAGAGTTGGTTTGCAGAGTTGGTTTGCAGAGTTGGTTTGCAGAGTTGGTTTGCAGAGTTGGTTTGCAGAGTTGGTTTGCAGAGTTGGTTTGCAGAGTTGGTTTGCAGAGTTGGTTTGCAGAGTTGGTTTGCAGAGTTGGTTTGCAGAGTTGGTTTGCAGAGTTGGTTTGCAGAGTTGGTTTGCAGAGTTGGTTTGCAGAGTTGGTTTGCAGAGTTGGTTTGCAGAGTTGGTTTGCAGAGTTGGTTTGCAGAGTTGGTTTGCAGAGTTGGTTTGCAGAGTTGGTTTGCAGAGTTGGTTTGCAGAGTTGGTTTGCAGAGTTGGTTTGCAGAGTTGGTTTGCAGAGTTGGTTTGCAGAGTTGGTTTGCAGAGTTGGTTTGCAGAGTTGGTTTGCAGAGTTGGTTTGCAGAGTTGGTTTGCAGAGTTGGTTTGCAGAGTTGGTTTGCAGAGTTGGTTTGCAGAGTTGGTTTGCAGAGTTGGTTTGCAGAGTTGGTTTGCAGAGTTGGTTTGCAGAGTTGGTTTGCAGAGTTGGTTTGCAGAGTTGGTTTGCAGAGTTGGTTTGCAGAGTTGGTTTGCAGAGTTGGTTTGCAGAGTTGGTTTGCAGAGTTGGTTTGCAGAGTTGGTTTGCAGAGTTGGTTTGCAGAGTTGGTTTGCAGAGTTGGTTTGCAGAGTTGGTTTGCAGAGTTGGTTTGCAGAGTTGGTTTGCAGAGTTGGTTTGCAGAGTTGGTTTGCAGAGTTGGTTTGCAGAGTTGGTTTGCAGAGTTGGTTTGCAGAGTTGGTTTGCAGAGTTGGTTTGCAGAGTTGGTTTGCAGAGTTGGTTTGCAGAGTTGGTTTGCAGAGTTGGTTTGCAGAGTTGGTTTGCAGAGTTGGTTTGCAGAGTTGGTTTGCAGAGTTGGTTTGCAGAGTTGGTTTGCAGAGTTGGTTTGCAGAGTTGGTTTGCAGAGTTGGTTTGCAGAGTTGGTTTGCAGAGTTGGTTTGCAGAGTTGGTTTGCAGAGTTGGTTTGCAGAGTTGGTTTGCAGAGTTGGTTTGCAGAGTTGGTTTGCAGAGTTGGTTTGCAGAGTTGGTTTGCAGAGTTGGTTTGCAGAGTTGGTTTGCAGAGTTGGTTTGCAGAGTTGGTTTGCAGAGTTGGTTTGCAGAGTTGGTTTGCAGAGTTGGTTTGCAGAGTTGGTTTGCAGAGTTGGTTTGCAGAGTTGGTTTGCAGAGTTGGTTTGCAGAGTTGGTTTGCAGAGTTGGTTTGCAGAGTTGGTTTGCAGAGTTGGTTTGCAGAGTTGGTTTGCAGAGTTGGTTTGCAGAGTTGGTTTGCAGAGTTGGTTTGCAGAGTTGGTTTGCAGAGTTGGTTTGCAGAGTTGGTTTGCAGAGTTGGTTTGCAGAGTTGGTTTGCAGAGTTGGTTTGCAGAGTTGGTTTGCAGAGTTGGTTTGCAGAGTTGGTTTGCAGAGTTGGTTTGCAGAGTTGGTTTGCAGAGTTGGTTTGCAGAGTTGGTTTGCAGAGTTGGTTTGCAGAGTTGGTTTGCAGAGTTGGTTTGCAGAGTTGGTTTGCAGAGTTGGTTTGCAGAGTTGGTGTGACCAGTCCAAGATGGCCGCGCCCATGGATCAGAGCACCACCGCGCTTTGCCGCCAGAATCCACGTGGAGAACGCCGCGTCCAGACTGGTGAGTATGCCTGAGGCTGTCACTGTTTCAGTGACAGTCTCCGACGGCTGCGAGGACCCGTGCGCCGGGAGAATGGTACAGACAGGGAACCAGGGCACAGGTAAGTGCGGCGTCTGCCGCGGTTTGTGATACAGCGTATATTACTAAACCGCAATATATTGCAAGAGCAACATGCTCTAGAAAGCACTACCAACTCATACAAGAATCCTAATACCAAACACACCCAGATTTCCTAACTATGGCAGCCTTTCAATTTCCCCTTTTCCATACAGCAGATGTAACTATAAATTATGGCAATCTGAATGAAAAATGCGGGTATAAACTTATGCGCTTGCTATGCAACTTGAAAACAGCTTGCTGTACGAAAAAACGCAACTTTGGTACGCAACATGCGATCGACCGCAACCCTTTCAATTTAAACGACCCCATATTCACAGTTTAGTATTGCTGCCGTCTATTAGCAGATAGGGATTGACTAACACAAATATGATAATACAAAAAATAATACTTTTGTAATTTACCCACTCTTTTGTCACTCGCAATCTGCATACGTCGCGATAAGACTTCCGCTTTCGATCCCTCAGCTGTGAGATTCTATACTCACTTTTACACAGCAAAATATTAGTGCAATAACATGTGGCGTAAATCCGCACGCAAATATACCATACGCAAAATAATGAAGGTCCAGTCGCAGGTTGTGTTCCAAAGCACCAAAGATGTATTACCAAAAAATGAGCATTAATCCAAACAGCGCCGCTTCTAGATACACGCATACAAGAATACCTGCACTGGGGTCAAGCTTCACATAGAACTCTCTGTCCGTCCAACGGGACAGGTATCGCTTTTATTTTACAATCATTATCAAAAGGATGATGATGTCACTGCAATCCGATCTTCTGGCATCTGGTTGGTGGATTACTCTGGTCATCTTAGGGATCCTGTAACATATTACACAGGGTCCACTCAACTAGATACAAAGGGCTAGGCCATGCGGTCTTTACAAAGAAACATAATATCATTAATCTATCTATATATATAACTTGCATACATTAGATGCGATCGCATAATAAATCATATCGGACCGGATTCTGAATTAATAACAAAGGGCCAGATCCAGAACAACGCTTGTGAGCGAATTTACACGTGGCGAAGACGTATAATCGACTTTTGGTAAGTACTGTGCATGCGCATCATAGAAAATACGCACAGTAACGTAGCGTAATTGTGAACGTATGAGCCATTTACGCATGTGTCACGTAAATACTTACGTGTGGGCGTGCCAATTTTACGTGAGTCCAAAATACGTCTGAAATACGTTAAGTAGGCGAGGGTTTGTATTTAAAGTGTACAGTATGGGCGTGCTTAGCTGCGTAAATTCGTGTTGCCCATACGTACGTGTGCGTATCACTGCGGCTACGCGAATAAATGTACGGCAAACGTAGTTCTGGATCTACCCCACGGTGCGTAAGTGACCTGACTGCACTGGAGGGCGCATGCATACAATAGTAACCCTAGTAACATAGTTACCTTAGTAACCCTAGTAACATTACTATAGTAACATTATAGTTACAGTTTCCGAGGAAATGGGCTGAGCTTCCCCTCCGCCCGCTAAAGCGGGCGGGGGGAAGCATGCAAAGTGTACAGTGTGGGAAAGGGCTCCCACACTGCAGCAGATCAGCGGTCGTATGGACCACTGATCCGCACGATACACTTAATACAGGCTTATGGCAGTGTAAACTGCCATAAAGCCCGCACGCGAGAGGGGAGTGACAGGGGGTGTGCACTTCCCTTTCTCTCGCATACTTACAGACCCTCGCACACACGGAAAATGTGTGGGGGTCTGAATCCGGTCCATCATTACTAATACAACATGAAATGCTACATTATAAATCTAAATATGACAATAATACAATTTTCCTAAGCCAAGTATTACTATAACAGTTGAATAATGGCTCCAGTGAATAAAACACATCTTTAGTAACATGGAACACATTTTATATAAACATACATATTGCTTAATTATGGATTTGGCACTGGGAATATGGAAATATTATCGAGTATAAAGATGACCACACAAAAATGATTTGCATGTGGATGCGTGCCTACGCATGTCATCATGTGAGCATGCACGTAGCTACCCCTGGTTGCGTATTCACGCATGTTTCCCGTTGCGCATATTCTTATGTTCTTATTTATTCGCACACAAAGACTTAATTTCAACATAGGGCCAAATAATATTTGTTAATTCATGTTAAATTAGTTCAATATCTGTGGAATTCCTTTGTCTGCTGTATATCTCTCTCATGTGCAAATATATGGAGGAAAAAAAAGACAAAGGACTTAATCCTGACCTCCGTGCTTTTTCTGTAAGTCCGCAATTTCCACATGGATCTGCATCTATCGGAATGCAGCTCTGTGTGGATCTTCCTTCCACCACCCACTTACCTTAATTTGCATGCCCATCCCTGCCTCCCTGGCAGGGATTAGTAATGTGGATTTCTAAATAAGTATTTTTCCTGTGTACCAGTTGATGCTGTATTCACTTGTACATAAACAGATCTATCCATAGGCGTATCTATAATGGGTTGGCAGGGGAAGGGAGGCCATTCAGCATCTATTTCTTCCAAGATCTCATGGAGAGAAGAAATAGATGCCGAATGAGCCCCCCTTCCCCTGCGGTGGGACAGTCCTTATACGCGGGTTTACAGCGCAGTTAGGCCCCACCCCTTTTTGGGTCCGTGAATCTGGACAGTCACGTCTCAAGTAAGGGGGGGGGAATGTACAAATACTGCACAAGGGCCCCCTCACTTCTTAAAACGCCCCTGGATCTATCAATCAATTTTCTCTGTGGGACACAAACATGTAATAAAAATATTTCTGGACCATAGCCAATATTGTAATAAATTGTTATGCAACATATGATAATTTAACAACAAAAGTGGTTTTAGTTATTTTTTCACCACCTCTAGTTTGCTGCTTTGATGATTTGTATTCCAATAGATCATCTTGCGGTTAGGAAGCAATGACTGCCAGCAATTGGCATTAGTTTCCTGCTCCTGTGGCTCTGAAGATTCCAACGCCGACAAGTAAGTTTTCATCATAACCCTAACTATCTCATTTCCACAACCTAACATTAACCCTTCCCTAGCCCCCCGTTTTCTGCAACCTAAACCTAATCTTCCCCACTCTCTGTGGCTTAACCCTAACCTTCCCTTCTCTGCAGCCTGACCCTATCCTTCTTCTCAAGCAGCTTAACCCTAACCTTCCCTTTCTACAAGCCTAACACTTAGGGACACTAGGGGCATGTGGAATAGGAACAATCAACATGGTACCCCGCTCTATATAATTATAATATTCTTTTTTAAACAAGTGTTAACACTGATACAGCTGACACTAAGCTGTTGACTGTATCAGTGTCGAAACAGCGATTAACGCAGTGACAATTGCATCCCTACCAGATCACAAAGTTAACATAAGTTTCTTAAATTGTCTTTCAGTTCTCTTTCAGTTGTAAATTTCAAACGTAGTCGCATCAGTCATTACTAATTATAGTTCAAAAAATTTTTTCTTATCACATTGGCCCATGGGTGCTACTTTTAGGTCTTATAAAAATTGTACAGAAAGGGGGGTGGGAGGGAAATACCGGATAAAGTAATTTCCCAAAAGGGACCTATTAACTAATGCACACCATATATATATATATATATAGACAGACTCAATTATAATTGTTAAAACATTATTTAAATCTTTAATGTCACATATTTAAAACACTTGTATGCATCAATCAAAAAATTGGGTGAATTTCTATTTACAAAGGCAACACATTATTGCACATTCTTAATTCTTCCGATGTCTTCTGGGCTGGAGAGGACGCTGACGGCTCCTCACCTTGATCGCAACGAATTCACACTAACCTCCCACCAGTAGGGGGCGCTGGTTACATTATGAAGATGAAGAAATTAACAGTAGAGCTCTACTGTTAATTTCTTTCATCCTTGATCTCGAAGAATTCTTACTAAACTCCCACCAGTAGAGGGCGCTCTAAAGTTAAAGAAATTAACAGTACTACTCTACTGTTATTTTCTTTAACTTTAGAGCGCCCTCTACTGGTGGGAGTTTATTAAGAATTCTTCGAGATCAAGGTGAGGAGCTGCCGTCGTCCTCTGCAGGGATGAAGACTTCGAAAGAATCAAGAAGACTTCAGATTAAGGAATATTGAAGGCTCTCAAGATGCGGACAGCTAATGGTGAGTTTATATATTTTTTTTTTATTATTATACACATGTCACATTTTTTTTTACACACTTAGATTAGGAGAGATGACTTCCTAAGGTAAGTGCATACACGTAGGGGTTAATGTTAGCTAGGATGACTATTTTATTTACATATGTAACACTTTATTTCATTTTTAAAGGGTTTGTTTATTTATTTATTTATTATTTTTTTTACACAGACGCGACACGCAGTTCAGCATTGATACAATTGTATCCATGCTGTAACCAAAGAATTACAACGATCATCTTTGCTGATCCTTGTAATTCAATGACTACAGCATGCCTGCACTTTGCAGACATGCAGAACTTTGGATTTTTTTAATACACGCGATATGCCGCCATTAGTTAAAGGGCTAATCGCGGTGAATTTTTGATTAAAATCACCGCGATTAAGCCCTAAAAACATGGCGGCACATTGCCTGTGTTTGAAAAAAACGCATCTATATCGCGCCTTAGTGAATTTGGACAAAAAAAATAAATTTTCGCGTCAATATCGCCGCGATGCCCCGCGATGCGATTTGACATAAAAATATCATCCTTAGTGAATAAGGCCCTAAGCCAGAATCTGTGCAGCATTGGGCACAGCCATAAGCAATGAAGCAAGGTAGCCTCTGAAGACCACATTTAGGACAACATGGGGATTCAAAGACACTGATTTGATGTAATCTATGTGGGGATAGATAATCTCTATGCAAGAACTGCAAAAACATTTCTTTATATTGGTTGGAAGACATTAACAAGCAAGATTTGTTTAAAGTCTTTAGTGAAGTGTCACAGCTTACATGTGATAAATGTAAAGTCCACTAGTTTAGCCCTGAAGCCGACAATGCATAATCCATAATTTCTCTAATAAAAAGTAGTGGTTTGTTATAGCCTTGATGGCTATATTGTTATGCCAATTCCTGCTCTGAGAATGCTTAAGTGATGGTGGCTACATAATGTTGTGCCTAAATGAAGACCAGTGGATAGTGTTATAGAAAAGAGAACTTTTCTATAGCTTGATAGACTATTAAATGTTTTCTCGGGGCTACATTTACCAAATAGCCCACGTATAAAACCCACCATCCTTCCACATCATGAAAGGTTAGGCCATTAACCCATCTTGAAAATATAGATTGGACAGAAAGGACTGAAAAAGTGATTTATGGGATTTTAATAAATGCTTGTCTCGGAGGATATGCCATAGTTTTCTTGTCTTTAAAGGCCGCGTGTAATTAATCTACATGCCTCGGGGCTACATAGATTGTGTAGTCAGGCTGATTATGCATGCTCAGTTGATAAAATAAAAAAATACACACCTAAGAAGCCTCTGCTTCTTAGGTGTAAATTAGGGCTAAGTCATAACACAGACAAAATGTATTAAAAAGAAATATGCATACAAGAGATAGATAAAATCAAAGCTCATTCTCTCTGTGTGTCGAGAAGATGGTCGCATACAGTATACTTACCTGTCTGGCGGACAGGTACTCAACAGCTCTGAAGCACAGCATGCTTATTGTCAATGATGCAGGACTAACAACTATGACACCTGCTTCACAGTTCGGAACTTTACGAAGATGCCTGCTGGACACTTTCACATTCAACGCAGACTGGGGAATATTTAAAAAAAAAAGTGGATTTTAATGTTAGTTTTAGGGTTAGGCTAAAGAAAAGAGATGGTTAAGGTCAAGGTGTGGTGAGAGAAGGGTTAAGGTTAGGCAGTGCGGGCACGATGCAGTAAGTGGGGAGATGTGGTGCAGGATGGAACCAGACTAGAGAAGCAGAAATTCACTGCTATCAGCCGCCGCTACACATGGCTGAAGAGAGGCATGATTAGGACTACTGGGGGGCTGGAGACACATGGTGGTGAACTGGGGGGCTGGAGAGACATGATGGTGAATAGTGGGAACCAGGGAGACATGAATCGGGAATACTGGAAGGCTGGAAAGACATGATAAGATATAAATAGTCTGTGAAAAAAACCCTACAGAAATTATAGATAACCACTTGGCGGGCGCACACTGATGGGGATACTAGTGAAATGACACTCTAAATATTAAAATTATCAAAAAATCCTATTGTATAATACATAGACTGAATAAAGAAATAAAAAATGGACATATGCCTAAAAAAATTATAAAGGTCTTAAGAATGGATCATAACATCCTATATACCAATCAATACAATAAACAAATAAGAAAATGAATCGAAGAGAGGTGCAAATTCATAAATAGATAAAGAAAAAAAATGCAATAAATGAAATTAGGCTCCGGAATAGATTTCAGAGAAAAAGTTTTCAGAAATAACAATGTGCAAAATTGTGCAATAAATAAACAAATATTAGAAAATAAACAATTTAGAATGTGATACAGAATAAGCCTGTATATAGCTAAAAACGGCTTTAGCAAAAAAACTAATAAAGACAGTGAAACAACAGGGTGCAATAGGAATAGTGTAGATAAATAATTAAGCAACCAAATTAAGCACTCCAATCAATAAAAATGTAAAAAAGAAAAAAGACCAAGGGTCTTAATCGAACAGTATCAGTAAAAATGTTCAAAGAATAGTCTATATTAAATAAATGAATTCTGGACGTGAAAGTCCTCTCACAGTTCACAGTGGTTGTTCAAGTTAAAGTCCGTCTTTTGCTGATGCTGTAGTGAGTGTTCTTTAGGACCCTGGGGCTGGAATTTAGGATATGTGGCAGGGTTAACTTCAAAAGAAAAGTACTTTGAAATATGCGGATCTTTGTTGTTGACTTTATCACTAGAAATCCAGATTTTCACGGACGATCAGGTCTCATATGATAACAGGCTCCTTGCAAATGGGAATACACTACGCTTCCAACCCGTGCCCACGTGCGAGCGGTGCGCGGGCATCGCCGTAAATATATAGGAAAACAAAGATTAAAAAATGTATATGAGATATAATAAAATATGAATTTATTTAAATATATGATTAACACAGTAAAAACATACACATATATATTCAAAATACAATAATCAATAAAAATATAAATAAATAGATCCCCCGAGGGGAGAGCTCCGTACCAAGCTGCCGGAGATAAATGCAGATGGAAACCCGGGATTTTTAAAAACTCAACGGCTGAATGTTTGGAACTCACACACCTCCAATAATACACACCAACGCGTTTTGACCTCAAATGTCTTTCTCAAGGCAGTCCTTGAGAAAGACATTTGAGGTTGAAACGCGTTGCTGGTGTATTATTGGACCATTGAACCATGACTGTGAACTGTGAGAGGACTTTCACGTCTGGAATTTATTTATTTAATATAGACTATTCTTTGAACATTTTTACTGATACTGTTTGATTAAGACCCTTGGTCTTTTTTCTTTTTTACATTTTTATTGATTGGAGTGCTTAATTTGGTTGCTTAATTATTTATCTACACTATTCCTATTGCACCCTGTTGTTTCACTGTCTTTATTAGTTTTTTTTGCTAAAGCCGTTTTTAGCTATATACAGGCTTATTCTGTATCACATTCTAAATTGTTTATTTTCTAATATTTGTTTATTTATTGCACAATTTTGCACATTGTTATTTCTGAAAACTTTTTCTCTGAAATCTATTCCGGAGCCTAATATCATTTATTGCATTTTTTTTCTTTATCTATTTATTAATTTGCACCTTTCTTAGATTCATTTTCTTATTTGTTTATTGTATTGATTGGTATATTGGATGTTATGATCCATTCTTAAGACCTTTATAATTTTTTTAGGCAAATGTCCATTTTTTATTTCTTTATTCAGTCTATGTATTATACAATAGGATTTTTTCATCATTTTAATATTAAGAGTGTCATTTCACTAGTATCCCCATCAGTGTGCGCCCACCAAGTGGTTATCTATAATTTCTGTAGGTTTTTTTTTCACATTCACATTATTTTGGTACTGAGTGGTATGCACCTTCACCACTGTGGTAGGCTGCCTTACACTGTGCGCCTGTGGTAATTTGTACTTAACTATTTCTTTATTTAAGATATAAAAAGTCTGTTTTATATAGCAGGGAATACAACAACACTCCCTGCTCTCGGTAGGAAATCTTATGTGTCCAGATTCCAGTTGTAATGGGGCTTCCCCCGCCCCGGACCCTTCATTTAAATGGCTATCTCTGTCTATATGGTGGGGGTAGAGCTATCGTAAGTGAAGGGTCTGCCCCTTCCCCGTAAGTACTGACTTACGTTACTACTTACGCTAAGTGAACATCTGATGCGCACATGTGCAGATGTTCCCTGACAGGGGACTTACGCAACTGACTTGCGTAAGTCCCCTGTCGGCTGGAATTGAGGATCCGGCCAACGGGCCGGATCCAGAACTACGTCTGTCTTCCATAGACGGACGTAATTCAATAAACAGTAGTTACTGCACATGCGTAGT